>PVKS010009457.1:35524-64064 GCA_004027875.1 Aplodontia rufa
AAAAAAAAAAAAAAAAAAAAAAAAAAAAAAAAAAAAAAAAAAAAAAAAAAAAAAAAAAAAAAAAAAAAAAAAAAAAAAAAAAAAAAAAAAAAAAAAAAGAAGAAAAAGAAAAAAGAAATCAAACACCAAAAGAGAAAAAGAAAAAAAAAAAAGCAACAGAGCAGAACCATAGGTGATCCAGATATTAAAATTCTTAGGCAAGGACTTTAATTTTTAAATGAATGACTAATATCCTCAAATCAGCAGATAACATGGGAAATTTCTCCCGGAGTATTAAAATCTATAAAAATAATGAAAAGGAAATTCAATAGAAATTCAACTCAACAGTAAATAATGATATTCCATTACACACAATTTTAAAAACTGATAATATCAATTATTGGTGAGGATGTGAAACAATCACAACTTTTACACACCACTGGTAGAAATGCACATGCTTACAGGTACTCTGGCAGTATCTTTGGCAATTCTGATAACGTTGAGATAAACATACTCTATAATCTAAGCAATCCATTCTGAGTGTAAGTCAAAAAGAATTATGTACATAATATATCAAAAAACATGTACATGAAAATTTATTGCAGCACTATTAGTCAACCAAAATATAATAAAGAAAAAAATTAATACATATCATCAGTAGATCAACTGAAAAAACTGCAGTATGTTTACAGAGTGGGACATCACAAAGCAATGGAAATATGTTAATACTACATGATCTAAAAACACAACTAAAAGAAACCAGACACAAAAGAGTACATATGATTCTCTTATATAAAGTTTAAATACCTGCAAAGCTAATCTAAACAGAAACCAAAATGATACCTTTGAAACTGAAAAGGAACCAAGAGAGGATTCTGGGAGCACAGGTAATTTTTTTCTTGATTGAGGGAGAGTTCTCTATACAGATATTAATCAATTTCCATACCTATGATTTAATGATTATATACCTCTCCTCATTACATTATATTTAAATTCAAAACAAGGGGTTTTTATTTTGGGGTGAAGAAAATGTTTTGGGACTAGATAGTGCTGATAGTTGTACAACACTGTGAATGAGCTGAATGCCACTGAAATGCACACTTTGCAATGGCTGTTTATAATGTGTGTATTCACCTCAATTTTAAAATGCTATCCAAAAATTCAATCTCAATAAAACAATATATATATTTATTGGACACAAATACTGAGTTGTAATGCTGAACTTACCCACTGCTGTGTCACCATCTAACAAATTGTCATCTTCAGAAGTTTGAAAGTCCATAATAACACCTGCTCCATCTAAAAGCTCCTCGTCACTGCTTGCACTTGTTATACTGTTGTAGCTGTTTCTATAGTAGCCTCTATGGAACAACTGCTCAGACTCCATTTAGCTGTCTGATTACCTGGGGGAACAAAAGGGGTAGAAATAGTTTTGTCGTTTTCCCAATATATAATAAAAATCACCTAGTTTAACATCACAAAGGAAAGATATGACAGTTGTAATAAAAATATTCATTCACTGTAATAATAACCATATCATGTTTTCATTGTTCTATATTCCAAAAATAATATTACTGCTACATAGTTTACTTTTTAAAATATATTTACATACGTGCTCAATATCAGAATAAGAATTCAACATAATTGTACTGACATCAGTAATAGACTTGAAAAGTATCAGTGTGGCACTTGAAAGACAATCATAAAAGCAGTCAAACCAGTAAGGTTTGTAAAACAAGACTTATTAGATAAAGTCATAGTAAGTACATAAAGAAGATGAGAGATTAACAAAATTAAGTGTACTCCAATTCTAATGCTAACTTCTCGTAGAGAATTTTAGTACTAAAGATAAGTTTGGGGCTGGAGTGGTGGCTCAGCAGTTGGAGTGCTTACCTGGCATGCATGAGGACCCAGGTCCAAACCCCAGCACCACATACACAACTAAGTGTTGGAGAAACAAAGGCCAAATGAAAAAATTAAAAAAAAAAACAAATCTGATTCTTTCTCTCTCTCTCTCTTTTAAGGAGAGAAAGACAATGATAGAGACAGAGAATCAATTTTATTCATGTTACTTTCATTGCTCCAACACTTCATTGTATATGTGGTACTGGGGTTCAAACCCATGTCCTTGGGGCTGGAGTGGTGGCTCAGCGATTGCGGCACTTGCCTTGCATGCATGAGTATACGGGTTCAAACCCCAGCACCACATTCAAAATGAAGTATCCAAGCAATGAAACACCATGAAAAGCTAAATAAAATTGATTGTCTTTCTCTCTTTCTCTCACTGTCCCTCTCTCTCTCTAAAAAAAAAAAAGCCCTTGTGTGCATACCAGGTAAGTGCTGTAACTGCTGAGCCACCCTCTAGCTTTCTTCCTCTCTCTTAAAAAAAAAAAAAAAAAGACATGTTTATTTTAAGGCCAAAAAAAAAAAAAGACTTGTTTGCTTTTAAGGCAATCTCATGTTTTCAGTAAATTTTCCTCTGTACAAGGAAAAATAAATAACCTCAATGAGTTTTAATAATAAAGCATTTATATTATAAACCACAGTTCTCTTTTAGAAAAATATCACTAACAACTCCTATCTTTTTACGAGATTTATTATATAAATTCCCTTATAGATCACTTTAAAGGTGACATTTTGAGAGCTCAAGATAGTGAGAGCATGCTTCTCATCATAGCATTAAAAACTTTATTTCATAACACCTTTGAGTCATTGAGACTCTAGACCCTTCTTTATAACAAGAACATCTAACTTAGTTCCAATAAATTAATGGGCAATAAATGTCAAACTGCTTATTTACTCAATGAGGTCCAAAAAAGAAATGTATCCAGTTTTCAATAAACAAATCTCTGCAACTGTATTAAACTGATCTTAGAGGAATTACCAAAAACTAGCACATAAATTACAAAGAAAAAAAATTTACTGCTTTGCAACTTTATGAATATCTTATAGCTACCTGTACTAAACGTGGCCTATTATATTATGATTGTTAGAATGTATTAATTAAAATAAATTTTAAAGTTAAATATTAAAATAGGAAAATATGAAAACAACTACTTATGCTAAGAATTTTGTAGTTCCTTCAAGACAACCAAATTAGCCAGACATGGTGGCACATGCCTGTAATCCCAGCAAATTTGGAGGTTGAGACAGGAGGATCATGCGTTCAAAGCCAGCCTCAGCAATTTAGTGAGGCCCTAAGTAACTTACTGAGACCTTGTCTCAAAATATTATGTGGATGTGGCTCAGTGGTTAAGTGCCCCTGGGTTCTAGCCACAGTACCAAAAAAAAAAAAAAAAAAAAAAGAGAGAGAGAGAGAAAGACAATAAAATTAAACATTGTGACTCCTGGATAAATAATCAAAAGGCTTTAAAATTAATATTCAAGAATCATTTTAATTTTGATGTATCAAAGCATGTATGCTAACATTTTTCAAAGAATACCAAAATTCTATTCTTTGCTCGTTTACATGACAAAGGGATGTATTAGAAGTTCTGCAGCACCAGGAAATCTCTCTAAAATAAAGTTTTCTTTGTACAGGGACCTCAATCAGAAAGTTCTAACACATGCCTCCATAACATCCCTAAAAATCTCTTAAAAATTGCTAAGTGATATTTGGAAATTTTACTTTTTCAAACTTAAAAAAAGTTATTTCATAACACCTTTGAGGCACTCAAGACTCCAGCCCTTTCTATATAAAAATTTAATTCAATTCAGTTCCAAATAAACTAATTAAACTCAGGGTTGAGTAAAATATTATTTCTATAAACTTGATAACTTAAAAATAAAAGATTCCTCTTGAGGCTGGAGTTGTGGCTCGGTGGTTACCGTGCTTGCCAGGTATGCTGGAGTACAGGAGTTCAAACCAAAGCACCATGTACACAACGAAGTCTCAGAGCAATGAACGCTACATGAAAAACTAATTAAAAAATTGTTTCTCTCTCTCTCTCTTTCTGTCCTCACTGTCCTTCTGTCTTTAAAAAAAAAAAAAAAGATTCCTCTTATTAACCCATAAACCTAAAGAGCTGCAGTGTCTGATACAGTAAGCACTACCCATGCATGGCTACTGAGCCCTTGAAACAGGGCTAGTTCAAAGAGAGTAAAAGACCAAATTTCTAAGACAATATAAAAAAAGAAAGTCATGTATTTTATTAATAATTTTATATCTGATTACACATTAAAATAATGTCTTGGACTTATTGGGTTAATAAAATATTTTATTAAATTGAATCTCACCACTTTCCACCTTTTATAAGAGGCTACTAAAAATTTTTAAATTACACAAATGGTTCACACTTGCAGCGCAAATATTTTTACTTAAAAATATAGATTAAAATATTTAAATTTCTCGAACACAAAGGAAATTCAATAGAAAATCTGAATACCAGCATTAAATCTTTTTAGGTTCTAATCCAGTTTCCAACTATAATCGCAAAAGGTTGTTTCAATAATAACAAAACAGCTGAAATTTAGCATATTAAAGAAAAACAATAATGCAAAGTCACCTGCTTATTAATTGTAAAAAAAAAAAAAGATATCTAGGGGCTGGAGCGGTGGCTCAGTGGTTTCGGCGCTTGCCTGGCAAGCACAAGGACCTAGGTTCAAACCCCAGCACCATGTACACAACTAAGTGTTAGAGCAACTAAGGCCATGTGAAAAACTAAATAAAGTTGTTTCCCTCTTTCTCTGTCTCTCTCACTGTCCCTCTCTCTTAAAAAAAATATCTAAAATGATTTTGAAAACATTGTACTATATACACAGTAGTTTGCAAACATATTCTTGTGGATAATAGTAAGATTAGTGATATCCTGTGAAAATCCCAAGGGATAAATAAAGCCAGATTTGCCATAATAATTCCTTAATGATCTATATACAATCCATTGCCTGCTTCTAATTTAATCTCCACACTGCAACCAGCAGTTCTTTTCAAATAGCAAGTCTGATCAGTAATCTCTCCCACTCCATGGATTAAAACCTTTTCATCATTTCCCATCATCCTCAGGAGATCAATTCCTTAATACAGCAAAGTCATATGCTGCCTGGCCTCTGCCCAGTTCCCCAGGTTCTCTAATTTTTTTTTTTCTTTGGTGGCACCAGAGATGGAATCCAGGGTCTCATTCGCATATATGCTGGGCATCTCAAGATATACATTTTGTTTGTTTGTTTGAGAGAGAAAGTTTCACTAAGTTGCCCAGGCTAGCCTCAAACATGTCATTCTCCTGCCTCAGACTCCTGATAGGTGGGGTTACCACCACTCCTAGCTTCATTCTGCAGTATACATTTCTTGAAGTACTCTAGATTCACTCTGATCTTTCAATCTCTCAGTCCTACCAGGATCTTTCCTGCCCAAGGGGCTTTGTTTTTGTTACCCCCTTTATCTGGAACATGCCCACTCCTCTTCATCTAATCAACTCTCCTATTCATTCTTCAGATCTCACATCAAGCACCCCTTTATTTATTCAATAAATCAGCACTGCCCTAAGCACTTTACAAATTTATTTAATATTTATATTAAATATAATCACAACTCTAAAGCTTAGGTGCTATTATTATCCCCACTTTAGAGATGAAATAACTGAGACACAAAAGAAGTTTAACTTGTACAAAGTCATGAAGCTATTATAAAAAAGCCTCCCTGACCTACTTACTACCTGGATCAAATCTTCCCTGACTAGGTCAGATTCTCTCATAATTAGTTCTTAGCACTCTCCTCTATAGGACTTAACTATAGTTGTATTATTTTACTTATTGATGTGATTATCTTAATGTCTGTTTTCCCTTCTAGAGTGTGTCATGAGGTCTGGCACTGTGTCAATTTTTGTTCAACAACATTGTATATTCAATGGTTATCATAATATCTGGCATATATTTGGTATTATTCAAAGTTTTTTAAGTGTTGAGGACTGAATGCAAGGTCTCACACACCCTACACAAGCATTCTACCACCAAGCTACATCCTCAGCCCTTTTTTTTTTTCTCCCTTTCTTTCTCAAACTTACAATATTTCTGCCTTGGCCTCCTGAGTAGCTAGGATTACAGGCATGCGCACTACACTACCTCACTAATCGGGATTCAATTATTTTTTAATTAAGCTTTTTATTTTGAAATCACTGTGGTTTAACATGTATTTATACCAGTAATAAAGATTCTGTATACTCTTCACCCAGTTTTCACTGATAGTTTTCACTATATTACAATCAGGACATTTACAGAGTCGAGGTACAGAACTTTCCATCATCACAGGGATGTCTCATGTTGCCCTTACATAACCTCAACCACTTCCCTCCAGCATCCCACCCTTTGCTAACCTCTGTCAAGCCATAATCTATTCTCTGTTTACATAATTTTTCTACTTCAAGAATGTTATATAAATAGAACTATATGTTACTTTTGGGGATTAGCTCTGGGTCTAATTCTCTGTAGATTAATCCAAGATGTCATATCAATATTTCTTTCCTTTTTATTGCTCAGTAGTAGCCTATAGTATTGATGTACCATGGTTTAAACCATTCACCTATGGAACATACGGCTTTTTCCCTAGGTTTTAGCAATTATTAATAAAACCATATATAGGTTTTGTCTGAACTTAAGTCTCTGTTTCTCTGGGATAAATGCCAAGGAGTACAATACTTGGGACATATAGCAGTTATGTGTTTAGTTTCTAAGAAACGGCCAAACTCTTTTCCAGAGTGGCTGTATCATTTTCCAATTCTACCAATAAGTTATGAATGTCCCAATTTCTCTATATCTTGCCAGCATTTTGTGTTACCACTATTGGCTATTTTGGCTATTTTAATAAGCATGTAGTGATATTACGTTGCTGTTTTAATTTGCATTTTCCTAATGACTATTGATGTTGAACATCTTCTGGTAGACTGCTTTAATATCTGCATAACTTAAATGGCTGATTGTGTCTTCTGTGCATTTTCTAACTGAACTGCTTTTATAAACTGTTATGTTTGAAGAGTCCTGTATCATATATACTAGTTGTCAGACACTGTTTGCAAATATTTCCTCTTAGTCTGTATCCTGTCATTTCATCCTTTAAAATGGTCTATCTAACACAGAGAGCAAAAGTATTTAACTCACTTTATCATTCTTTCTCTATGGACTCTGCTTTAGGTGTAAGTCAAAGACCATATGCTACGCTTTGTTCTAAAGTCTTATGGTTTACATTTTTTACTCTTCAGTTTGTGATCCATTTTAATTTTTGTATAAGGTATGAGACGTAGGTTGGAGGTTTGAAATTTTGTTGTTGCTGTTGCTGTTGTTGTTTTTTGGATATGGAGATCTAATTGCTCTGTACCTTCTATTGAAGTAGGATGGTGAATTGAATTATTTTGTGCCTTTGTCAAAAATTAGTTGGTTTGGATTGAGGATGCAGCTCAGTGGCAGAGTACTTATAACCATGTGTGAGGCCCTGGGTTCAATCCCTAGCATCATTTAAAAATTAAAAATTAGCTAGGTATATTTGTGTGAGTTTCATAGTTTTCTGCTCTGCTACACTGATTTGTGTCTATATGTATGCTCATACCTTACAGGCTTGATTAGAGAAGCTAAACAAATCCTAAAACTGCTTAAACTGATTTCTAACTCGGTTGCCTTTCCATGTAAATTTTAGAAAATCTTGTATATGCCAAATTTTAAAGATCTCATTGGGTCAATTAATATATATATGTACACATATATATACATTATTAATGAATAACAAGTACATGATGAATGATACACCTCAAATGGTTGTTGTACAATAACTTAAATTTGATAAGTCCTAAATAAATATTTGCCTTAAACTTGCTTGTTCTCCTACTTTCTCTGTTTCTAGGATGAACATATACTTAGTTGCCAAAGCTATTATCAATTTATTCAATGATACTTACTGAGCATACTACATGTCCAGTAATGAAATCAGGTGGTGGGAGTAATGAATAAGATCAGCTCCCGCTCCCAAGTCAGTGAAGGTGACAGAACAGATAACTACCCTATGGTATGACAACCATCACAGAAAAGGTATCTGATAACACTGAGAAGTAAGCATGCTGGCTGGGAGAGTCTGTAAACACTTGATAGGGAAAATGTTTTATGCACTGTATTGAAAGATTAGGATGGGTTAACTATGAGGTAAAAAGTCAAGACAGGCAAAAAAAATGTACAATACAGAGGCATAATAATGAAACCAGTTTGGGTTATTTAAGTAAGAGGTAAGAGATGAGAACAGCTAGAGAGATGGATACACGCTGGACAACGAAGGGAAGGGCTCATAAATCATGCTCAGAAACCTTCATACTCATCTATACACATGGGAAACCATTAAGAGTTTAAAAAGAAAAAACTCATGATCAGATATGAATTTTATTAAACCACTATTAGTAGCAGTAGATATGAATTTTATTAAACCACTACTAGTAGCAGTGTAGAAGACAGATTCGAAGGGCAAAAAGATTGATGGACTAAGGATAGAAGAGTTAGATGAGAGCAGACATTTAAATAATTCTAAACATGAGGTAGTGAGGGTGTAATAGAACTAAGCCAGCAATATGGAGAAGCAGAGAGGGTTTTAAGAAATATTTTAAGAGGACATGGCAAATAAAATGTTTGGAATGGTAAAGAAGACTTCTAAGATGCTAAGTTTCTGACTTAAGCAACTGATTTTAAAACATATGAAGGAAACAAATTTTGACCTTCTCTAAGTCACAGGACTCAAGACCAGAGTGTTTTATCCAACTTTAGGATTACACATCCAAGTTTCATTTTGTATTTAGGTTCAGACCAAAATGAAGGTCTTGGTTACCTTCAGTGCACATCTAGCTCCCAAACTCCAACTATTAAGCAGCATACCATCTGGAGTTGTGTGGTGGGGTAAGCAGAGATAGGAATACCCTGGAAACAGTGTGTTAAGGGGCCCACTGCCTGAGACAGTCACTGTGCTTTTTCATGGCTCCCCACAAACTTCTGTCTGCCCCATAAGTATAATGGGCAGAACTGAGGATCACGGCTAAGTACCAAAGGTGTGTCTGTCAACTGTCTGGAGAGTGAACTAAACAGAAAAGTAGGTCACAATTTGTGTGAAAGAATTAATGAAAATCCTCAACATCAGCAACCAGAGAGATGAACAAAGATCTCAAGAGCAGTGATGGTAGAACAGTCATTTGTATGTAAGAAACATTCTCATTTAAAATTTTAAAACATTTGTGCTAGATAGAAACATTAAAATGTGACAATTGTTTTGAATTTTAAAATAATCACATTTATTGGCTAAAACTTATAGAACAGCTCCCAAAGCACCAGAAATTACAACAAATATAAACACAATTTTGGTCATATTAATATGGGAACTTCAGAAAAGGTAGGCATCATGACTCATGACTCTCAAGTTTATGCTTCTTTCCCTATATTTAATGAAAAAACTTGTCTCTTTCTAAAAATCGGAAAGTTCGTAATAATAATAAAAAGGGTAGTTGCAAAAGAAAGCAGAGGGAAAAGTTGGGGGAAATGTTGCAAATGTGATGATCCTAGGATATCTGGATAGAAATAGGTACCTAGTGGACAGGTGGATCCACTGAATTCCTCCTGGGAATTTGTGCAATATTTTTTTCCCCACCTGATTTCATACTAAGGAAGAGATCTTTTTTTTTTCTCCTTTACCTAACCAAGTAATTACAAAACAAAATGAGAAAGTAGTATGTTAAAATTAGGCAGAGTTACTTATTAACTAATACTAATTAATTATACACAGAACAATTATACATTTATTTCAAAATCACTGGAAAATTAACATTAGATGTAAAGTACACACATTTTGAACATCCTAGATAGTTAATTTGAGATGTATATAACTGATGAGACATTAAGGATAGTAGTAAAAGTACTATCCTTAGAAAAAGGCACAATTTTCTAATGTATATAGATCTGAAGAAATTTAATTCAGTAAGTCAAAATAT
This sequence comes from Aplodontia rufa, assembly GCA_004027875.1. Classification (NCBI taxonomy): domain Eukaryota; kingdom Metazoa; phylum Chordata; class Mammalia; order Rodentia; family Aplodontiidae; genus Aplodontia; species Aplodontia rufa. Next base: position 45,445 of record PVKS010009457.1, read on the forward strand.
CTCAGTGACATTCTAATAATATACAGCCTTTTGAGGAAAATTCAGAACTAAAAGCACAGAAAAGACAGATCATGAAAGTAACTTCTATCTATGCCACAAGAATCAAGTGTGCTCTAATGACTGTATTAGTATAGGCCCACTCAATTTAAAACAAACCCCCAAAGTACTGAAAGTAAAATCAACGTAACTAATTCTTGCTACACTGCATTTACAGGATTATTTTTTTCTTCAGATATGATTCATCTTCTACTGCATTTATGGTAGACATAAGAGATACTTTAAAAGATTAACTGAATTTTTTGTAGAAATATGTTTTTGTCTTTGTTTTGGTACCAGGGATTGAACTCAGGGGCACTTAACCGCTGAGTAACATCCCCAGGCCATTTTTATTATTTGATTCTTTGTTTTTTATCTTGAAGCAGTGTTTCACTAAGTTGCTTAGGGCCTTGCTAAAGTTGCTGAGGCTGGCTCTGAACTTGTGATTCTCCTGCCTCAACCTGTAGAAATATGTTTAAGCACATTATTAAAGTCCATCTGTGTCCACGAAAAATGTAAAGCAACACGATAAAAGACATGCAATAGGACTCATTCCAAAAAAGGGGTGGGGTTTAAAAGATAAAACAAAGGAAAGAGTATAAATAAATACATTCATAGGATTATTGAAACAAAGAATATATTCTGATAAATTGTTAACACATACAAGATATAGTAACAACAATCAAAATGATTTCTCCTAAAAGTAATGTCACTTGATATTTTATTCTTGGTGTTCATTTAGTTAGGTCATATCTAAATTGTGCCTTATATATTTTCTTCAGAAAAATAATAAATGAAGAACCTGCTAGATGAATAGCTCTCTGAAGAAAAATCTCTTAGATTTAACAAATCTTTTATATTAGCCAGGCATGGTGGTGCACTCCGGTAATCCCCAACAACTCAGGAAGCTGAGACAGTAAGACTGCAAATTCAAGGGCAGCCTCAGCAATTTAGTGAGGCCCTAAGCAACTGAGCAAGACCCTGTCTCTAAATAAAAAATAATAAGGGCTGAGAATGTCCCTCAGTGACCAAGGGCCCCTGGGTTTAACCACTGGTATCAAAAAATAAAAATAAAAAATTTTTAAATTAAATGCTATTATTCATAATAACCAAGTTATGTAAACAACGTGTCTCTCAATGGATGAATAAAACAGACACAGAAAAATAAATACTGCATGATCTCACTTATATGTGGGCTCCAAGCATCAAACTCAAAAGCAGAGAATAAAATGGTGGTTATCAGAGGCTGAAGAAGGGTAGACAGGGAAAGTGGAGAAGTTGGTCAAGGATACAAAGTTTCAGTTGGACAGGACTAATAAGCATTAGTGATCTATTACACAGCAAAGTGACCACAGTTGAAAACAATGTCTTACATATCTCAAAATTGTTATTTTAAGTGTTCTCACCACATGCACACACAAATGACAAGCAGATGAGGTGATGGATATCTTAGTTTGCACTTTGTACAATCTATACATTTATCAAAACATCACTACATTCCATAAATACATATATAATTATGTGTCAATTAAAAAATACATAAAAAGAAACAAATTCAGGGAGGGGGAGTCAAATGTCTGATGATTTTATTTATTTATGTCTGATGATTTTAAAAGAGGAAAGGAAACACAAATGTAAGGATCAGACTATAAAAAAGGAAGAAAAATAAAAACAACAATCCAATAAGAATATGCTATGGAAAACTAAGTCTTTGAAAACTAGTTTTCATGACTTTAAAAGACAAATTGTACAACTACTTCCTATGAGAATGTCAAGAAATATATTTAACTTGGTTCCATTCAAAGCTGCTGATCAAATCTCTATATTTCATCGATGCAAGTGAAACAATGAGGATCATGCTACATTTATACTTAACTGAAGAACACTTTAAGAATCAAATAATCATAGGTATGTTTATGTACAGATGTGAATGTGCACATAAAAAACACAAAAAATAAAAGAAAAATATTAAAAAGGGGGGTTTTTTTGTTTTCTTTTTCGTGGTACCAGGGATTGAATCTAGGGGTACTCTACCACTGAGTTACATCTTCAGCCCTTTTTATTTTTTCAAGACAGTGTCTTGCTAACTTGCCCAGGCTAACATGAAACTTGAGACCTACCTGTCTCAGCCTCTGGAATAACTGGGATTACAGACATGCACTACCACACCTGGCTCACCAAAGAGTTTATTAAAGTAGTAGGTTTATAAGTGTTTTTCCTTTAAAACCACTATTTTCTAGAGTGTTTTTTACATTACTTTTATAATTAAAAACAAATGGCCTTATGCTTCCATGTCTCTCATTCTTTTTCTCTCAATATAGTGCAGCCATTCCTGCAGTATAGTACAACTCTATCTCTGAAATCATACTGCTGGGCTTCAGTCTCATTTCTGACACTATTGTGAGGTCTTGGGCAACTTAATTAACTCCTTGGTACCTCAGTTTCCAACATCTGTAAAATGGGGATGGTGAAAAGTACCTACATTATGGCTTTGTTGTGAAAACTGAAATAACCCCCACACACAAAAACAAAACAAAACAGAAAAGAGCCGGGACCATAAAATTTGCTGAATTATTAACACCTATTCTATTATATATTTGAGATCCTGCTGACAAGTCTGACTACAAATTCAGCTGGAGGTTCTACAAAGCAGTGATAGTTGCCAAACCCCATAGGATACTGCTTTGATATATGACCCACCACAGAGATCAAATCCGGCTTCCTGAGTGGTCTGAAAATTATTGCCAACATGTCAAAACAGGAAATGGAAAGCCTATCACCAACATGACCTGGACAATTGCCAATTTTTGAACATAAACCCCAAACCTCAACAAATCTATTCCCTTGAACTGTATGTACCCAAAATGAGGTTAAATATTTACATTCCTGATGAGTTATGATAGACAACAAATGTTAAAGCACAATTTTCAAGTAAAGATGTAAGTATTACACATTCATAGTGACCTCTTAAAAAAATCTGACCCATAGTTCAAGCAAAGAATCACTCTTTTAGATAGGAAAGGGGGAGGAAGAGGTGAAAGAGGAATGCAATCTCTGATAGAATGATTCTGCCAATATTAACTGTCTCTAATAATTAGAGATCATATAAGTATATTTAATTTGAGAAAATATCTGTAAGTCACACCTCTGGTTTTTAAGCCAAACTACACTAGTAGCAGCAGTCCTCTTTTAAGATAAAAGTAAACAATATACATACATAAACATTTAAACTTTCATATGTGCCCTTGAACTATAATATTTTGTAGTGACTTAAAAAAGCATGTAAAACTGACAGCTAAATTATTTCCATACTAATTTCATCAAGAAAATAAACTTTTGGGGCTAGAGAGGTAGCTCAGTGGTTATGGTGCTTGCCTGGCATGTGGGGGGACATGGGTTCAAACCCCAGCACCACTTACACAACCAAGTGTCAGAGAAATAAAGGCCAGATGAAAAAATAAATAAAATTGATTTCTTTCTCTTGCTCTCTCTCACTCTCCCTTCTCTCTTAAAAAAAAAATTCTAAATTATTTATGGATAAAAGGAAAAGTGTTTCTGGAGTCAACAATTATATAAACTACAGTGATGCTGCAGGAACTGAACTGTACAGCTCAAAAAAGTTTATGGTTTTAGAACTGAACTTCTGAATATCATACGTGTATATACATGGTCACTATTGACTCAGTTCTCAAACAGGAATTTTTCTCAAAGGAAAAAGAAATGTCAATCTTTAATATGTATGTGTATATGTAATTACCTTCTATGTACTCCACAATTTAAAAACGCTATCCACGTAAAGTATACAACATGAAAAGTAGGTTTCTGTAGTCCAACAACTTTAACACCAAAATACAAATACATATATATATACACAAAAATGTTTTATATACACAAGTAAATCTAAAATAAACTGAATATTATTTTTAAATTCGGGCAAATTTAGAGAAAGTAAAATCCATTAAGTTCAAAATTAATCTTTTTCTGGTTCACACTTCCATTCAGGTCCTTCCACGGTTCCTGAAGAAAACGGCGAAATTTTAAAGAATGAATGAGGGTATATATGTAACCAGGATGAGTTTAACATCACGTAGGTACATCTGTTGTAACAGAAACCAGCGTGAGATCCCTGGCCTCACAACTGACCCAAAATCCGTGAACATGACAGCTAACGAATCTTCGCTGGTACAATTCAACTCACCTCGCAGCTCAGAGGCATAGCAAAATCGGTGGCTGTGTTTTGGGCTGCCTTTGGATTCTGCATCTGTTCCAAACCTAAAACCTAGCTACCCTGGGAGCGTCACCTGCAGAAACCCTGACACAACGAAGGCTATCGCGATTTAAAAGATACCTGGTGTTTTCTACAGAAGAGGTTACGTAAATTTTGGCAGGTGGGACTTTTTTGTCCTCCTTCAAACACGGGAACAGCATTAAGTTAGATCCTCTTGCTTTGCAGGGCCCTAGAGTCAACCTGCTTCTGTCCAAAATTAAAAATAAAAACCTCCAATCTCACTCCCCTCTTAAAAGGCTAAAATTGAATCCATGCTCCAATTCGGGAGTAAAATAGGATAGCTTTCAAGCCACCACGCCCTCCTTCCTCATTATCCAGCCAGATTTCAGGCCGCGGGCGAACTAGGACTCTCGAGAAAGGGGTTCTGGGCTCCGGACCGGCCCGGCCCTGACCCACGGAAGGGGAAGCGAGGCAGCAGGAGTCCGGAGCCCGACAGGTACGTCCCCAGCGTCGACGCGTGACGTCACCGCGTTGACGTGAACGGCCGTTCAGCGTCCGGCCACTCGCGCAGCCTGGTCGGCGCCCATTGGGCGGTGTGGGAACAGTGGGCGGGCTGGGACGGGGTCGCGAGGCGGAGGAGTAGCGGGCGAGGTGGTGGCGCCCCGGGCCGCGCTGGCTGTCGAGCCCTCCCTTGGCGAGTACTTCACGTCGCTCACGCATTCTTGCATGCCCCGTGGGTGACCTCGGGAGGACAGGAGGCGGCCTCCGTGGAGAGGCATTATGGAAACCAGCCAGCTCGCTCAGTCCCAGGGTCATTTGCGAAGGTCCAATTCCACTCCGGCGAGAGATCGGAGCGCGTGGGACACCTGCGCGGCTTGGACGCGGCAGTGACAAGCCAAAGCAGCAGTCTACGAGCTCTACTTCTAACATCGAGAGACGTGGGCCTTCGAATTTAGACCAGACCAATTGTCTGCCTACAGGTCGCGCACACCGTGCGCTGCGGTGTCGTCTGGCCTACCTCGTCGCCGGTTATGCGCCCAACAGTCATGCGAAGAAAACAGAATCCACATTGTGCGATCACGCACTTTCAAAAAAAGTAGAAAACACTTGAAAATTGTGGGGGGACTGTATACTCAGGTTTCTACACTAAATTATTTGTTTACATTTTTAAAGAGAGGGACAGTGAAAGAAAGAATTTATTTAGTTGTTTTTTTTTTAATGTGGCTTTCGTTGCTGGGACAATTTGCTGTGTATGTGGTGCTGGGGTTTGAACTCACATACTCGTGCATGCCAGGCAAGCACCATAACTACTGAGCCGCCGCTCCAGCCCTGTTTACATTTATTATGCCCTTCATGTGTCACATACTCAGTGTGCCTGCTCCCAGTGCTCCAGAGCTGTAGTCCGCTGCAGAGGGCTAACGCCTTGGCCGCAGCTTTAGCAAGTGAGCAGGTACAGGTTTTGCATTTCTTCAGCAGTCTGGACAACACCCCTGGGCGGCGGCAGAATTAAGAGCTGTGAATGTTGAGTGGCTCCTGTATAATGTTATGAGAATATATATATGTACACACACACATATATATATATACATACATGCACAACAGGCAATATTAAGTACTATATGCATATATATGTATATTGCTTGTATATATAGTACCTTATGAATATTAGGTATATCTTATTCTTTACGCATATATGTGCTCTACCAAGTTTGTGTCAGGTTAGCAACTTGTCTGTGTTTAACACGTGAGCTTTGTCCTTCCTTTGGAGGGAGAGAGGGATTGAAAATTCTCAACGTGGCCTGGGCTTCAAAGCTGGTAGTGTAGCCAAGGGCAGTGGTGCATGCCTATAATCCCAGATACTTGGGAGACTGAGTTAGGAAGATAACAAGTTCAAAGATCACAAGTTCAAGACCAGCCTAAGCAACTTAGCAAGACCTTGTCTAAAAATAAAAAGGGCAGGGAATGTGGCTCAGTGGTTAAGCACCCCTGGGTTCAATTCTTGGTGGAAAAAAAAAAAAAGCCCATGGTGATGATGGGGTTTTCACAATGCAATCAAATTGCTTCTAACTGCCTTCATGACTTCTATTAAGGGAGAATTTGTGGAACCCATCATATTATGGAAGCATACTTTTCTCTCAATTTAAACATTGTTATCTTAGCCTCTTTAGAAAATGTGGGAAATCAAGCAAAACTTTTCTAAACAAAGATTGTTCAAAGAGATTTGCAGATGTTTTGTTTTCTTCTCTCATTGCTAATAGGTAGCCTAATTTTGTAAAGAAACACATAGTTTTTTTCATAGTATGTAGTAGTTAGTCATCTGCTTTCTATAAACAAGGGAAAAAAATCATCTTACAGTAGTGATAGTTCCTTCCTGGCAGATTATCCCAAAGATCAATTTTATATGAACATGAACAAGTCTACTTATACATTTGGTTTGCTGTACTATTATTTATATCATGCACTACTTTATTAAACTCTGAGAACTTGTTTGTCTTAAAATCCATGGTTTCTATTGTATAGCATCATCACAATCTTTGTTTTGCATCAGAACCTTTTAAAGAATTTTTTTTTTAAAAAAATCCTTGCTTAGGCCCCACACCCAGGATTTTGGTATTGGGAATTAAACCCAGGAAGATCTTACTACATCTCCAGTCCTTTGCACCTTTATTTTTTTTTTTTTTTTAATTTTGAGACAGTCTCACTAAGAAGTTGCTGGGACTGGTTTTGAACTTATGATCTTCCTGCCAGAGCCCCCTGAGTTGTTGGAATTACAGGTGTGCACCACAGCACCCACCCAACTTGAATATATAATTTTAAAAGCCCTCAGTATACAGGAAGTATTTGAAGACATAGCAAAATAAGTTTTCTAAATAAGGTCAATTTCTTCTATTTAAATCAGTCTCTCTCTCTCTCTCTCTCTCTCTCTTTTGGTTTTGTTAGAACTGACTTTAATCAATAATAAAAAAAACTGTTTAAATTAGCTTTACCCCTCCCCCACCAACCCACCAACCAAACAAATCCTTAAGACCTCAAGGAAGAGAAGAAGGAAGATTTAACTCACAGTAGTAAGTATTTACCAATTTCAACCAGGTCTAGGACAGGTTGCACAGTAGGCTCACTGGTAACCTGGAAAATACAAATAGAAATGAATAGTGGACATGACCAATATATGAAACTGGATTAAACCTTACCCTGTGTCAATAATTCCACTCTGGGAATGGCAGGTTGGATTTTTTTGAATAAGCAAAAGAAGTCCAAAAGGACTCTGAGAATCATATCTCAGTTTCTCTTAGATTCTTACTTCTAGGACCCAGTCAAGCTACTCTAAACTTTCCTTGAAGTAATAAAACAAACAAGCAAGAGATAGTATTATTTCCCATGACAACTTATCAAGAATTGTTTTAAAGTCTCACAGAAAAACAAGTGTGAGAAATAAGAAGTCTAATGGTCCATTTTCAGAATATAGTCTTAAGATTCACGTATAAAATGAAGCCATCTTAGATCAGGAATCACGTGGTCAGAGATAATCTGTTTTTAAACTCCTTATCAGATATCCCATTATACCCATAGCTCTTTTCTGTACCCACTCCAATTTTATATTAACCAATTGTGCAAATTATACCCCTGAGTTCCTCCAATCAAAGTGAAGGGTAGGAATGCATCAGGTTAGAGATATAAGAAGGTGGACCACCTGCTCAAGTGTGCTCACTCATCAGATCCCCTTTATGAGTGCACTCTTCTGCAGAAGGAAAGTCTGGTCTTGCACACACACTTCTGGTCACATGTTTGATTTTCTTATGGTACCTCAGAATTTTTAATAATTTTATTTCTAACAAACAAGGCTATATACATCTGCCTCATGTATTTGTGAGTTGTTTCAGAGCAAGAACTTTTAGTGCTTTCGTTTCATACACATTAGAAAAAGGAAATGAAAAAAATAGATATTCTATTAGGCGTTGAATGAGCTGGCATGCCTCAGAGGGTGAGGCAGGAAGATCTATTAAGCTTAGGAGTTTGAGGATAGCTGGGCAATATAGTGAGACCCTACTTTAAAAACAAAACCAAAAATTCTTTAGAGACATTGTAACAGAGTTCTAATCTAGAATTTCCTCCTGATTCTACCAGCATCAGGGAAGTAGTTGAAAATGACCTTTTCTTGTCCTTTGTCTTTTCCCCAAAGATAATACCAAGGTATCTTGAATAGCTTTATACTCCTGTTTATATTGGAAGCCTTTGACATGTCAAATAATTTTCCAGTTTCATGTGATTCTTTTCTATAAAACCCTGCCTGAGCCTCAGGTAGAGGCTTACATCCTCAAAACATTCTCACAAAGTGACTCCTTTCTTACGTTCTGTGCAGCTAAAGATTCAGTACTTCATTTTATTCTGCCTAGAAATTTATCATTATTACTCTCTCCAGATAGCTGACTCTCTGGTGAACCCTTGCAAGTTACCCAGTCCAGAAAGCAAGAAACTCAAGAACTGACTAATGTTTTGGTGTTCCAGGGTCCTGTTTTAACACAATTAGCATATTAGTTTATTTGTAAATAAGCATTGATTAACGATTCCCTCTAGAACGCTTAGGTAAACTAGTAATTTCTTAAACACATCCACTCTTGTGGCAGCCAAGCCCAGCCCATATGTCAGTTTGTCACAGAATTTGACATATCAGAAACTGTGAGTTCTTCAGGGCAGGAAACCCTTTCAAGAGTAGTGACTGGATGACTCTATTACACAACTACCAGCAACCACAGAGTTCAAAGCCAGAAGAGGTTTTATGAAAGTATTCTGAGGACATGGAGCTGCCTAGGGTAATGCAGTCTCTACCCTGCCAGCCTCTACTCTTCCCTCAGAAACACCACCTTGCTTCCCATCAGAGCAGGGCACCCTGCCACTACTTGCCTGACGAACAGGGGTCCTGGCTTGATGGCCACCCAAAAGCACCAAGGGCCTGACTTGGAGACCAATGAGTGTCTATAACCTCAGCAAAGCCACATGGTTAACACCTTTAAGCCAGGTTTGAACACCAGCACCCCATGCCCTTGTTCATAGGTCCCTCACATCAGCCACTGCTCCTTCTCCTTTGATGAAGTGCTCTGTGCAGTCACAGGTCAGCTCCAGGTACAGGCTTGCCTGGCAAGCATGAGGACCCAGGTTCAAATGCCAGCACCACATACACAACAAAGTGTCAGAGCAACAAAAGCCACATGAAAAACTAAATGAAATTGGTTCTCTCTTCCTCTCTCTCTCTCTCTCTCTCTAAAAAAATAATTCAGGTTGCAAAATAATGCATATACTATAAATGCTTTTTAAAGATTATGACTAAAATACATAAATAAAATGCTTATGTTTTTATGAAATTAGAGAAAAATATAGATGATATTTGTGATACTGTTATTGTTGATTTCATGGAGGAGGGCATACAGAGATGAACTCTGAGTTTGGAAACCATAGGTTTTTTTCCTATACTTTTGCAATTGGGTTGTTGTTAGGAGCAAAAGCTGCTTTTGTTCAAAAGAAAAATCCCATAAAATAAAAGAAAAAACCCCCAAACCATTTTTATTGTAAACGTAAAAAACATTAAACTGCATAGAGGTGTTAAATCAGAAGGGGAAATTATCAGGTAATCCTCTTAATTGTGGTAAATCTTTATTTATTCAACAATATATCAAGGACATCTTTCTATGTTCATAAAAACATAGAAAGCTTTCCTTTTGTAACAGCTTTAGACTGCTCCGTTGTTTGAATATATTATGTTATTCAATTCCTTATTGTAAGACCATTACATTTCTAATTTTTCTGATTATAAACAATTGTTATCCTTGAATGTGTATCTTGGATTTTGGATCTAAAAGTGAAATTGCTAGTATGCTTTCTAGAAAGATTGTAGCAGATTACATTCTCACCAACAGTTTATGACAGGAATCTAAAGAATTATCAAAGAACCTATCTGACTACGCATTCCTTCTGTAAGTAGCAAAAAAGAATTTGCTTAGTTTAGCAATTGGCAATGTTTCCAAGTCACTTCACAGTGCAGAGGGATGTGGGTAGAACTAAAGCTATTGTGAATTCAGTCACCAAAATTCCAAAGGATTAACGGAGGAGTGGGAGGGGCCACAGAGATTAGCCTGGAAATGGAAATAGGGAAAATAAGTCTTTTGTAGCTGCATGGAGATTGGAGAGATTTTCTCCAGTGTGCCAGTTTGGGTGACTAGCAGTGCCATCTTCTGGCAAAGAAGTCAAAAACTTTTAGTGTGCATGCTAGGAATAAAGTATTTCTTATAAACACTGCCAACCAAAGACTGGGTTGAGAACCCAGAGAAGTTGTCTGAGGTCTGTGGTGTGGGCAAGGGGATGGGAAAGTGGTGGATTTCTTTGAAGCAAAGATCTGAATCATTTGACCTAGGTCTCCGTCAGTCTGTGGTTTCTCCTCTATGGCCACATATAATCCTGAGGTCAATTAAGATAACATACCACTATTCTCTTCACGTTGGAAATCTCCAATATCTGCAGGGTACTCTAGGTGAGGCAGCCTAGAGGCTCCCGGGTTACTGAGCAGGGCTGCTAAGGAAAACATAAGATTTGATTGCAGGGGAATCTATTCCTAAGCATTTTCGCAAGTCCTGCAGTAAAGAAAAGTACTTAATACAAAACACTGCCTAACCCTTCAACATATATATTCTATAGACACAGTAGATGTAAAGGAGTAGGAAACCCATTGTATCTTTTCTTTTTTAATTTCGAAGCTTAAAAATACTTCCTTGCTCTGATCACCCAAAATATATTTGGGAAAAAACCTTGTTTTTTTCTTAAGCGCAAAATTACTTTAAAAATGTGACATCAGCGATCACCTCGCCTGGCATGTGCTAGGAAGCAGGTTCGAATCCCAGCACCTCCTACACAACAAAGTGTCAGAGCAACGAAAGTCACTTGAAAAACTAAGTAAAAATTGATTCTTTCTCGCTCACTGTCCCATTCTCTTAAAAAAAAAAAACAAAACCAAAAACTGACATCCTTAAGTAGTAAGCCCTGAAGAAAAGAACTAAAAAACCCTTTCTGTGTGTGTACATGCGGGAAATTTTTTTTAAAATGCTTTGTTCCAAAGCAGCTTCCACTAGTGAACTCTTCCCCCTCGCTACTGCTCTGCCCTCCTGTCCTTCCTTTTCGTCGTCAGCCAAGTCCGCTACTCTCCTTCCACGCCCCTCCGGCCGCCGCTCCAGAGCCGTGCTGTCGCGGATCCGTCCCGCCCCGCCCCGCCGCGTCCCGCCCCGCCCCGCCGCGCCCCGCCCCGCCCTCCCGCCACCTCCGCTGCGCGCCGGCTGCCGCGTGCTGACGTCACACGCCAGCGCCAGTGCCGCGCCGGCCGCTCCCCGTTCTGCACTGGCTCCTGGGTTTGGGGCGCCACGGTGCGTTTTCTTTACTCAGAGTCCTGAGTATTTGTCCACACTTCCCGGAATCTAGAGCCGCTCTAGCGAGGCAGAAGGACGTGGCGGTCCGGTAGCCCCCCAGTCCCAAATGCTGTTAGTCCCCCACCCCTCCGTGGCCACTAGCAACGACCTCTGAAGTGGACGGGCGGTACCGAGGCAACTCCCCCTGCTGCCACCCGCCGTTTCTAAGGGGGCCAGAAACCAGTTTGTTTGTTTCCTACGGGTAGTTGGTCTCACCCGCCTTGTTCGAGAAAGGACGGAGTCAAGCCTGAGGTGTCCACCAAAGACAGGTGTCAGGTGTGTGTGGGGAGCCGTCTCAGTGCCTCTATTCAGGAGCTGTTGCTGGTTAGACAATTTGATTTCTCTTTCAGGATGTCATTTTCAAAATGCAGGATGGTGCGTCTGCCTCATTAAGTCCCGTAGGAAGGCTTCCTCATCTAGACCGATGCTTTTGATCATCACCGTTATTCCTACTAAATTTCTGTCTTTGAGGTGAGTTGCGCTTGGGGGATGCAAGGACGTGCAAAACAGTAAAATCATACTGGAAACGAGTATGTCTAGATTTGCTTATGTAGAGATTGCAAGGGTAAGTGTTTGCAAGCATAATACCTTCATTTCATTAAAATGTTAATTCTCCAAAGGAACTGTGAGTACTTCAAAACTGTCCTTGCACATTTTTTAAAAGGTAGAGTGATAATGGAATTAAAATAATAATAGAAATCTTAGTATGGATAAATGTCATTTAAATTGCTCATGTTAGATATCTCCAATCTTAAATCACCTACATTTTAATTAGGAGATAATGAATAGTAATTACCTGTAATCTTATATTTCTGTTCCCATGATTTGACAGTTTTCATTTGTAAGTTATTAGAAGTTCTACTACTTTAAGAGTTAATCATAGGGGCTTCAACACTGGCTCAATGGTTGGAGCGCTTGCCTGGCATGTGCAAGGACTGGGGTTCAAACCCCAGCACCACATACACAACTAAGGTCAGAGAAACAAAGTCCAGATGAAAAAATAAATTCATTCTCTCTCTCTCTCTCTCTCTCTCTCAAAAAAAGAGTTAATTATAACCTATGTGGGGAACAGGGTGCTGGGACCTTGTGCATGCTAGACAAGCGTGCTACCACTGAGTCCTAGTCCTAGCTTGTGTAACTCTTTTCCATTTAGGCCTTAATTTTATTTTTTCACATAATATCTGCTCCAGGAAGCATAATTTTTTTTATTGCCTGGGTAAATTAAATCAGAAATGTTTATGAAGAATTTAAAGTAGTATCCAACATTAGCTAGTGATGGCCTTTTGTTATGATGCAGCAGTATTGTAGAGATGATGGAGGGGAGCCAAATGTGAAGAGAATTAGTCCTTTGTTTCCAGTTTAGATTTGTATGGTCTTAGAGGATCTACAGATCTAGTTCATTTAGCATTGTATATTGTTCTAGGTGAAAAGTAGGAGCCTATTTTGTGGGGAAACAGGTTTTTGCACAATACAAGTCACTGTCAGAAATTTGGTAAAGGTTAGGGAACTTGACCACAGGAATTCTTTTGAGGTCATGTTAATAATACATTGACATTGTATTCCAAGTAAATTTTACTCTGTCTAATCTGTTATGAACGTGACACCTTTTCATGAACAGAAAGACTTTACTTACATATTGATACTTTCCACTAGAGCACCCCTTCCCTCTGTGTTACCTGAATAGACATTAAGAGAAAAGAAAAAAAAAAAACAATTATTTAGAAAAAAGTCTGGTAGTAATCCCATTTTTGCTTTCTACTTTTTTTTGAGTAGTGAAGAATGAGGGGACTTTTTCGCCCTGACAACATAAAATTGACTCTCTTCCACAATTCAAATTGATATTTATTGTTTTGGGAAAAACAGTATGTATGGATTGTAGCTGCAGACAATACCAAATCTGAAATCTGTTGCTCTTCCATTACTTATGTTTCCCTTCTGGACAACTTGTCCATCAGATATCTGAAACAACTGATGAGGACTTAATATATATTGTATGTGTGTGTATACATTCATATGTATATATGCATGTATAAATATATACCAGCATTTACATTTTACTTAAGTAAAGGTAAATATAAATATATATGTAAGTATTTTTACTACGCAGATAGGTTGCTGTTATGACTTTGATTTGGAAGCTCAAGCATAAAAAAGATGAAGATTTATTTATAATTTAGTTCATTACAATAATGAAATAACAGGAATCTATATGTCCACATGTTATAATATGGACAGTAATTTTGTTTTATTTCATTTGGTTGGAATAATTTTCAAGGATTATAATTCAATGGAGAAGTCTCACAATAAAGAAATAAATAGCTCAATTAAATGTGTTATGCAACATTGAAAGTAACCTATTTTTTTCATGTTTCCCTTTTGTTTCCTCTTATGTATGTTAACTGCAGAAAAAGGAGAGCTTGTCAGTTGTTCTGGAACTCATCTCCCACAAGTCTTTCATTACTTGGGTAGATGTCTGTGCTTGATATCATTTTGATGGCAATTAGAGTCATCTTTTATAAATACCAGGGGCAGTAGATTCTCTTCTGCTTTACTGAGTTAGAACCAAGATGCCCAGTATTGTGATTGGTAGTAGAATGCACATGCTAGGGACTGTTGGAGCTTCTATGTTGTTTGTATAATCCTTAGAAAGGAATTGGCAACTAAATTTTAAGAAAGGCCAAATTGACTAATATTGTTTTTCCTTTCTTGGCAAAAAGTCACTGAATAATGATGGTTGGGAAATGATCTATTATGTGATTAGTCTTTTTTACAATTTATTTCATGAAATTTAGTTTTCTAAGATTAATGTATTTTGATTTTTTATTTTTATTTTCCTAAGTAGCATAGTAAATGTAATATATTGAACTTCCCTGTCCTGGAGAAATCATTAACCCATTAAGTCCCAAGTTTACAATTCTATGAATATTTCAGTGAAATTAGCACAGGTATGCTAAAATAGGTTGAAAATCAAAATCTATTGCTTATTTAATTTATAATCACTTATAATATTATCACTTGTAATTCATCTATTTCCTCAAAGGAACAGAACTGCAAAAGCTTAACTGTTTATTTCAAAGTTACCATAGTGATATATCTGTTGCTTAGTTTAAGTTTTTTAGCTGTTCCATAAATGGGACAATGGGACATAATTGTTTAAATTTTGGATGTTTCCCAGATAGCCATTATATTATGCCAGTTATTAAAACTTGGATTTAATATATTTGGAATCACTGTTCCTCTTTAACTCATTAATGATGCTGAGGTGCCCTGATAATCATTCTTTTCTTATTTATCTTAAAGTTGCTAAAAGTGCTCTTGTTTCCTGTAGAAATTTGAAATGGAATATGGCTATAATGTTTTCTAAGGTACAGAAGATGCTTTCCCACAGAGTTTCATAAAGCATAATTGTTCCATCAATTTTACCACAGGCTGGCTTCTAGCCTTTGGTTTTACAGGCCCAGAATATGATTTTTGTCATTTATTGAGATTGAGTCTTTCTTATTTATAGAAGGAAAATAAAATTGAACAAATTTAGTATTGGTGGTTGAAATAAGAATATAATTTTATTAATTTACAATGAGAAGGAAATATGGTAAACTATCACAGAAATTTTAATAGTTTCCTGAAAAGTGCATTTTCTCCTCGAAGGGAATCATACACTGAAAACCTGTTTGCTATGAATGAAAATAAAAAAGAGCAAGTTGTGTAAATTAAATGTTTGATAGGTTCAGATTAACATAGTGAATTCATATATGTCCACATTAAGGGTAATCTTGCTGATTTTTGCTTTTATGACTCACCACTTACCCCTTTCTCTTACACATATACTGTTTTTGTTTTTATTTTTTTAAGCTTTCACTATCTAGTGTATTGTAATCTGGCTTTTCTTGAAGTTACCATTCTCTTGAAATTACTATTGCTAAAGCTACTGATGACCTTAATTACCTGGGTATGTAAGAGTCTAAGTATAATATCAAAAACAGAAATATAAAGAAAAGGTTAATATATTTGTTCACATCAAAATAAGCTTTCATATTTAGATAAAATGGAAAGATAAGATATGAGAGAAGTAATTTATGACATACGGGCTTGATTACGTTAGGAGTTTTTACATATTAATAAAAAGATTATCCTTGTAGAAAATGGACAAAGAATAGGTGAATATTTCAAAAGATAAGAAATAACAAATGTTCAATAAATGTGGAAGAATTTTTCAGGTTTACCAGTTAAGTATTATTTCATTCAAATAAAAATGAAACACCGTTTTTCTCATCAAACATGAGTAACAATAAATTGTGACACATTGTTTTACCATGTGCCAGGCACTGTGCTTAGTATGTGATTTATATTAACTAATCCTCTCAATAGTTCTGAGTACATACATGGTTATATACATTTTATAGATGAATAAACAGAGGAATGTAAAAATAGGTCAGTTGTCTAAGGCCATGCAGCAAGGGACAAAGCTAGAATTTAAACACAAGCTCTCTGACTTTACAGTTCCAGTGCTCTTTAACTACTGCCCTTTATTGCTTCTCGCAGATTTTAATAAGTTATAGCCAGTGTTAATAAGGGAACATAAGAACAGATATTTTTATATACTACAAGTTAGAATATAAATTGGTAGACAATTCTATAAGACACTATGTTTGAAAGGTTTCATATGTGTATATTCTTTGAATTCATAATTTATACTAAGGAAATAATAGGTACATTAAAATATATGTACAGAGATTTTATCTGAAGTTGTTTTATAATATCAAACGTAACTTTGGGAGGTGGTAGTATCTTATTAAGATTGTGTTCTTATTAGATAGAATACAATATTGCTTCTAATTCATCCATGTAGGAAACAGTTTGCTGTTCTCTGCACATATTTAAAATATGTACAATATTTGAAATTGTGAAGGATTATTCATATTATTATTATTATTTTTTTTTTTACTAGGGTTTAATCCCAGGGGTGCTTAACCATGGTGCTGTATCCCTGGCCCCATTTTTATTTTTTAGTTTGAGACAGGGTCTCACTAAATTGCTTAGGGTCTCCTTAAGTTGTTTAGAGACTCGCTAAGGTGCTAAGGCTGACTTTGAATTTGTGATTCTCCTGCCTCAGCTTCCAGAGTTGCTGGGATTACAGGTGTGAGCCACCACACCTGGTGCAAAGCATTCTTATAAAATTGAAATATCACTGTCTGGTTTTGATTGTAATTAGGTTGCATGAGTGAAATTGAGATAAAGTTTATTTAACTTTCAGTAAAGATGTTAGTCTTTTTTAAAATTAGGAACTAAGGAATTAGATTTTGAATTAAACATCTTAAATGTCATAGAAGACTTGCTTTATTTCTTTTAACTATTTTTGTTTTCTTTTTAAATGTCTAGCATACCCGTAAAAATGCCATAGATAAAGAATCATGGAGAAGTATGCCAGAGTGCAAAAGATCGGAGAAGGTTCATTTGGAAAAGCCATTCTTGTTAAATCTTCAGAGGATGGCAGACAGTATGTTATCAAGGAAATTAACATCTCAAGAGTAAGTATATTTTTAGTTTGATTACACAAGGAATAATTTGGTTACACTGGACTCGTTAGAGGATGTGGAAAAAAATTAAAAAACAGCAATGTATAAGCTAAAGTGAAAGACTGCCATAATCCCAAAGAATTCCACTGATATCAGAATAGTCTGTATATCCTTTCAGATCTTTCCATCCTTCTCTTTAGGAAAACATAACTTTACTGTTCTGTGACATAATCTAGCTTAGACAACTTAAAATGTTTTTACTTATAGATTCAACTCATTCTTTTTTAACTCCTTGTTGCATTTTGTTGATTGGACTATATTAGTACCATGTTTTAAAATTATCTCTCTTACTTATGATTTAATTTACTGTTTTCTTTTGTTCTCCCACTTTAGATGTCCAGTAAAGAAAGGGAAGAATCAAGGAGAGAAGTTGCAGTTTTGGCAAACATGAAGCATCCAAATATTGTCCAGTATAGAGAATCATTTGAAGGTCAGAAAAATTTTGTAGTACATTTCAAAATATGTCCTAAATTGTTGATAACTTTTGGATATTTTCCTTGTAAGGAATTATTTTGTGAATGTATTATCAGTTTAAAAGGATAGAGGTTTTTTTCTCCAGTATTTATGGATATAAATATCAGCTGGATTCTAGCGTAATAGTGACACCATAATCCCCTCCCCGTAGTTTAATCCTAGCTTCTTGTTTCTAGTTATTGCTTAAAAAGAAGCAGTGTAGTAAGTACAAGAATTTGGACAAAGCAAGAGCAGTCCTAATTAACATATCTTTAAACTAAACTGTCTTTAAATATTTCCACCACTACCACTGAGAAAATGCTCTGATCTTTAGAAAGTACCATTTGTATTAGTATGTTCCTCTATACTTCATTATAATATAGAGGTATATTGAAAGTTTTCTCAAATTCTTAAAATGTAATAGCTATAATTGCTGTTTTGGAACCATATGCCATTATATTTGATAACGTAGGAAGAAAGGTAAGGCAAAGCTTCTTTAAAGGCAAATCAAGGTGATTTATTGAAGTTCTACCAAAATATCACTACCATTATTATTATAAATTCCTATAAATTACAAAAGAGAAAGATAATCTAAATTAAATGTAGAAGATAATTGAAATGGATTTCAAGATCACATATCAGTTTCAGAGTCTGAATTAAAGCTAAAGTTAATTTATTCCTAGGTAAACTTAATGCCTACTAAATTAAAACATACTGTTTAACACATTATGTACTAAGTTAAATTTTTATGATGGTAGTAAATTAAAAGATTTATATCTTATGTAAAATAGTACAAGGTTAGCCATTGTTTCTTTCTTTCTTTTTTTTTTTTTTTTAAAGAGAGAAGGACAGTGAGAGAGAGAGAATCAATTTTTATTG
>PVKS010009458.1:0-63946 GCA_004027875.1 Aplodontia rufa
CACCATTATCCTTACCTCCCCTTTCCCCTCCTTCCCGGTACATCTCTATGAATGCCTTAGGTTGTATGTCGCTACACCTTTTCTGGGTTTAATAAATGAGAGTTGACCACCTTTCACACTGGCCAGGGTCTAACTCCAGCTCCAGCTTCTACAGATGAGTGAAAACATTCAACCCTTGGTTCTCTGGGTTAGGCTAACTTCACTCAGCATGATTTCTTCCATAGCCATCCATTTACCTTCAAAGGTTACAATATCATTGTTTCTAATTGCTGAGTAGAACTCTATGGTATATATGTACACCACAGTTTTTGGATCCATTCATCCAGTGAGAGGCATCTGGGTTGTTTCCATAATTTAGCTATTGTAAATTGAACTGCTGTGAACATAGATTTTGCTGTGTCACTGTAATGTGCTGATTCTAAATCCCCTGGAAAAATACCCAACAGAGGAATAGCTGTATCATATAGTAGATTCATCCCTAGTTTTCTGAGAATTTTCCACATTGCTTTCCAGAGGGGCTATAGCAGTTTGAAGTTCTACCAACAGTGTGCTAGTGTACCTATCTCCACAACCCCTCCAGCATCTATTATTGTTTATTTTCTTCATTTTTGCCAATCTGACTGGCATGAGGTGAAATCTTAATATAGTTTTCATTTGCATTTCTCTGATTACTAGAGCACTTTCTCATGTATTCATTGGCTTGTTCAATGTCCTCTGTTGAGAAATTTCTGTTTAGCTCTTGGATCCATTTATTGATTGTGTTGTTTGTGTTTTTGAGGTTGAGATTTTTGAGGAATTTGTAGATTCTGGATATGAGACCCCTATCAGAAGAATCACAGGCCATGATTCTCTCCCATTCTGAAAGGAAGCCTCTTGAGTATTTTGATTATTTCCTTGGCGGTGCAAAAGCTTTTTAGCTTTATAACATCCCATTTGCTGATTTTTTACTTTACTTCCTTCTCTTTAGGAGACATATTGAGAAAGTCTTTGCCTACTGCCAAATGCTGAAGTGTTGGACTTAATTTGTCTTCCATCAGTTTTTTAATCCATTCATCCATCTGGCTTGGTTCCATAGTTTAGCTGTAAATTGAGCTGCTATAAACTTTGATGTAGCTGTGTCTTTATAGTGTGCTGATTGTAGCTGTTTTGAGAAAATGCCCAGGAGTGGGATAACTGGCTTGTAAGGTAGTTCCAACCCCAGTTTTTTGAGGAGTCTCCACGCTGCTTTCCAGAGTAGCTGCATAAGCCTGCAGTACTGTCAGCAGTGTGATAGTGTTCCTTTTTTCCCATAACCGCTCCAGCGTCTATAATTGTTTGTATTCTTCATTTTTGCCACTCTTAATAGGAGTGAAGTAGAATCTCAGTGAAGTTTTTATTTGCATTACTCTGATTGCTAGTGATGTAGAACACTTTCTCATATGTTTGTTAGCTTTTGGACTTCCTCCGTTGAGAAGTTTCTATTTAGCTCCCTGACCCATTTATTCGTTGCATTATTTGGGGTATTGGCATTCAGTTTTTTGAGTTCTTTGTATATTCTGGATATTAGTCTTCTGCCAGAGGTGTAGCAGGCAAAGATTTTCTCCCATTCTGTAGGTTTTCCCTTGATGCCCTTGACTAGTTCTTTAGCTGTGCAGAAGCTTTTCACTTTAATAGCATCCCACTCATTTATTCTTGGCTGTAATTCTTGCAATATGGGTGTCTTTTTAAGGAAAACAGTGCCTACACTGATGTTGTGGAGGGTTGATCCCATTATTTCTTCTAGCAATTGTATAGTTGCTTGCTTAATTTCTAACTCTTTGATCCATTTCAATTTGATTTTTTGTGCAGGGTGAGAGATGAGACTCTGGTTTCAGTTGTCTGCATATAGCTGTCTGATTTGTCCAGCACCACATTTGTTGAACAGGCTGTTTTTCCTCCATACTATATTTTTGCCCCCTTTGTTAAATATCATCTGGTTAGAGATCTGTGGGTTTGTCTCGGTATGTCTTTTCCATTAGTCTTCATGTCTGTTTTGATACCAATACCACACTGTTTTTGTTACTATCGCCCTATAGTATAATTTCAGGTTAGGTATTGCAAAACCTCCTGTTTCCTCTTTCTTGCTTAGTAATGTTTTGGCTATTCTGGGTTTCCTATTATTACCAATGAAATTGCGAATTGCTTTTTCTATGTCCGTGAAGAATGTCGTTGGTATCTTAATTGGGATTGCATTGAGCCTACACAGGTCTTTTGGCAGAATGACCATTTTAATTATACTGATTCTGCCTAGCCAAGAATATGGAATGTTTTCCAATCTACTCAGGTCTTTTAAAATTTCTTTTTTTAATATTTGAGTGTATTCATTGTAGAGATCCTTTATGTCTGTTATTAGATTGATACCCAAGTATTTTATTCTTTTTAAGGTTATTGTGAATGGGACAGATTTCTTAATTTCTTCTTCAGCAGAATTGTTGCTGGTGTATAGGAAAGCTATTAATTTGAGTGTTGATCTTATAACTAGCCACTTTGCTATATTCATTTATAAGCTCTAGATGTGTTCCGATTGAGCTTTTGGGGTCTGCTCGGCATAGGACCATGTCATCATCAAATAGAGATAGCGTGACTTCCACATTTCTTATTTGAATTCCTTTGATTTCCTTCTCTTGTCTGATAGCTCTGGCTAGTGATTCAAGGACTGTATTGAATAAGTGTTATGAGAGTGGAGATCTTTGTCTTGTTCCTGAATTCAGTGGGAATGCTTTCAGTTGTTCTCCATTCAGTATAATGTTGGCTATGGATTTGTCATAAATGAAATTCTTATACTATCAGTGTTTTGTCTTTAAAACTTCCTTGAAATGCCTTTTGTTACTATCTGGTTTGTAGACTAGAATTTTGGTAGCATTTAGAACTAAGAATATTTGTTTTTATTTTTCTTTTACAAGATTGATTTTTTAAAAAATTCTAAGAATAAAAAATTTAAGGAGAGAGGGACAGTGAGAGAGAGAGAGAAAAAGAGAATCAATTTTATTTAGTTTTTCATATGCCTTTCATTACTCCGACACTTTGTTGTGTACATGGTGCTGGGATTTAAACCCAGGTCCTTGCTCATGCCAGGCAAGTGCTGTAACTGCTAAGCCACTGCTCCAGCCCCTAAGTTTAAATAATTATGCCAAGTAAATTGCTTTGAAATATTTTCTTTTACATAAATAGAATGTTGGGAAGTCTTTTAAATTATATATTTTGTTATCAAAATTAAATATTTGATAAGATCCAATGTAAAGTTTAACAGAGAAAGCCTTTATCATATAAGTTATTTCTCACAGAAGTGTTGCTTTTGAATCTTTGAAGTCTATGTTTCCTATTTCTTCTCCCTTTAGGATAGGGCTTTTCTGTAATTAGTAAAGGTACATGTCTGTCTTTAGGCAACCGCCTAATCTCTACAGCCATATGTACGAAACATTGTAATTACAGTAGACTATTAATTGGACCATGTGACTGTTTTTGTTTTAATTATTTCAAGTCATCTTATCTTTCTCTTCCTTAAAGCATGTTAATTGGTCAATCCATGGATATCATGTTTATGTCATGTCTATTGAATTAACTATGTACATATTTACATAAATAGTACTGTTTTATCCTTTATAATGTTACGAATGAATTCTCTCAGACATCATTTGGGGCCTGGAGAAATAAAATATTATAAATAATTGAGTTTTTAGATTATGCTTAATTTGTAGAGCATAGATGAGAATATTGATCTCTGTGACTTAGGAGGTATAATTCTTGGCTTATATACAAGATTTTCAGTAATTCTCAGATTTATTTCTTAATGTATTAGGGATTTACATGCTAATATTGTACATTTTATTTGATAATTTGGTAGGAAATATATTGATGGATACCCATTCACTAAATACAAGTTATTTGGCAGACTGTATGTTGAAACTGGCATTTATCTGAATTCAGATTTTAACTTTTGTCTCCGTTTTTTCAGTTGTTTTTATTCCAGTTGCTGCGAGGGCTGTCTTATATCCACCAGCGTTATATTTTGCACAGAGACCTGAAACCACAGAATCTTCTGATCAGTGACACGGGGGAGTTAAAGCTGGCAGATTTCGGTAGGAAAGCAGTTAATTACCAGTCTATTTTGTCACCATGTAAGAGTGCCAGGCAGATGGTGGCACTGCCTTTGTTTAGGTGCACTTCCGTCATCATAGAGCATGGTAAATGTTTTTCTGGAAAGAAGAAATTTTCCCATTTTCGTGATAACATAAAACATAATGGTTGATGGGTTTTTTTGTAAAATTTAGGCTGCTTGTTAGAGTCATGCTTAAATAACCATAAGCATAACTGAAATCTCAATATACGTTTCCAAAGGAAATGTCAATAACATGTTGAGCATAATACATATTCAAGAAAGTCTTTCTTCCTTTTTTATTTTCAAAAATAAAAGGATCCTTTTTAGCCCATAATCCAGGTTCAATAATTTTAAATATTCTACCAAACTTAAAGAAACCTTAAGTTAAACAGACCATTTAGGGCATTGTAAGATGTATAATAACCATGTTGCCCCTATCATTTATAACTTAGAAATCTAGGTACAGTTTGGCCTTTCCAAAAATGACTTTCATTTCAAGCATTTTTTCACATTATAATAGTAGGTACGTTTCTGTTTAAAAGTTGGGGTCCATGGCGTTAGCCTTGGATAACTAAGTATATATACATTGTTCTTGATTGTTTGACAATATTTTTCCCTCAATTTTAACTCCATATTCACCTAAAAAAAAAAAAAGTTGGGGTCCTGGAGTGGGCATGTTTTAAGTCATTCCTTCTTAAGAAGCTCTGAAGTTGGTCTCTTTCAGCTTAGAAGGTTTCCTCCAAACATGTCTTTGAGCGTGTAAAGGGGGGCAAAACTTGTATCCCCATGGAAGCTGCCTTTCCTTGACCGAGGCTTGCAGTACTGCATTGCTTAGGCTCTCTGTCCCACCAGAAATCCTATTCAGTTGATTCCCGGAACTGGGGGATCATGCCTAATGGCAGAATTATTTGTTGACATTATAGTACCTCGATTATGTTTGAATACATATTCTGATTAGAAAATTGTTCCATTAAGAATGGAATGAAAATATTACCCTTGGGACATGAAGATGCCTGTGATTGTGATATGAGCTTTTGCTGAAATATGATTATCTTTTCCCACTCCAACCCTGAATAAATAAAAGAAGGCAGGAAATGATTATTTTGTATTTCAAGGTTAGTAGACGGTTGAATGACTTTGGAATGAATGACTCTGTTGGGCTTTGTGTGTTCTTTTCTTTCAAAAATTAAGTAAAGCAAAAGTAAGCAGTACTAGTGATTATTATGAAACTTTTTTATGTTTATCTATATTGATAAAAATGATGAAACCATATGTGTACATTTTTATATGCATGTGTGTTATTTATTGCCAGACTTAGTATTAAGATTTTTTTTTAGGTGGCTAGATGTAAAGTCTTTCTGTTATAGTGTAGAAAATAATGTGGGTAGGTGCACTGAGTAGAGAACATATACAGTTCCTCAAATTCAAGGTTATTGGCTTTCAAATTCAAGGTTATTTTGTAGCTTGTTAGTATGGATAAATTACAATGAATTCATAGTGATTTCTTTATGGCATACCAATACACTATAGCATTTGTTGTGATAAATTATTGTATTGACATTTAATTGTGTTCGACATGTTTTTGTATATTTATAAAATACATTTTTATAGAATTGATTTGTCTATGTAGCCAAGGATACAATAGGATTATATATATGTCCTTATTGTAAATTCTTTCTAAATTTTAAGATGATGTTATTATAATAGCCAGGTAAGTTTGTCTTAAAAGATTCTCATGAATCTTTAAAACTGAAGAACATCATGCTAAGTGAAATAAGTCATATTCCGAAAGTTAAGGGGCAAGTATTTTCCCTTATAGAAGCTAGAGGGGGAAAAAAGGAATTAAATAGGAGGGATCTCATGAAAACAGAAGGGAGATCAGTAGAAGAGATTTAGGAGATCAAGGGGGAGGGAGAAAGGGAGGAAAAGGTGAAGAACTGGGTGATAAAACTGGCCAAATTATACTATGTATTAGTATACCACCATGAATCCCACTTTTACCTGTAGTTAGAGTGCAGCAATGAGAAAACATACATGTAAATAAATATAAGGAAGACCAGAAGAGTAGAGGAAGGAAAACGGAGTGGTTGGTGGGAAGGGGAAGTAATGGGTAATAAATTGAAGCAAATTATGTGAATATGTTACATTGAATCCCACTATAATGTATAATTCTAATGTACTAATAAAAACATAAAAGGTGATGTTTTATAATAACAGAATGAGAAACAAATTGAAAACTAATTTTTTTAATTTAATTTTTTTTATTCATTATACATGGTCTTCCAATTAGTAGGGAATCATCATCAAACAATCAAGAACAAATGTATAATGACAGAACAAGCCAAGGCTGATGCCATTCCATAGTTCCCCCACGGGGAACCCCATGGTTACATGTTTCCCCCTTCTTTTTTTTTTTTATTTTTGAACAACCATACAAGTTTTTAAGAAAATAATATAAAATGTGTATAGTTTTTGGATATTAGATTTACCCCCAGGAGTGCCCCCGCAATTACTCACCCTTATCCCTCCCTTCCCTTACCCACAATATCTCTAAAAAAGTATCAGGCTATATAACATTACACCTTATCTGGACCTAACACATCATAATAGACCAACTTCCTCAATGGCCAGGGTCTAATTCCAGCCTCCACAGATGAGTGGAAAACTAATTTTTAAACCTTTGAAATTTTAGAAAATTTAGAAAGTATGAACATCTCAGAAATGACAAATCTTAACAATTTTGTTTGTAAATTTTCCCAGTACCTTATTCATCTTTCTCCTCCTCTCATTGTTACCTCATGTGTATATTACATGCCACTCAAAAATGAAACACTATTTTAAGCATTTTTCATATAAGACTATGTCATGAACATTTTCTCATGTTATTAATAATGACAGTTAAGAATTGTCATACTTATTCCCACAACCGAGGCTCTGTTCAGTCTCTGATCAATGAGCATTTTAGTTGTTTCTAATCATGCACAATTATGCACAGTCCTGTACTGAGCATCTTTGTAGTGAAAGCTGTATGTACTGCAGTGCAGTGGTGAGTGTTTTAAAGCCTTTGGTTTTTTGGCCCAGCCTTCTCTGCAGAGTGTTGAGTCCACGCTCTTCCCCTGGGTGTCACTGGCTGATTTGTGTAGCTTGGAAGGCTCACTTGGCTACATCTTGTGCAGGAGTGTAATGAGCGAGACTTATTCGCCAACTGACAATTTCCCCCAATTAATTGTGCGTTATTTTTGTCTTTTAATTTAAGGCATGCAGTTAACTGTGATTTATTGTGTTTGGACACGTGTGTGTGTCTGAAATGAAGGAAACACACTGGAAACTACAGAGAAGCTAAACAGTCAAAATGGGATGGTTCCAGGCAGCAGAACAATAAGAAACACAAAGTCTTAATTCACAGTTTGACATATGAAGAGCTTTAGAAACCATTTCTTTGTCTTACCTTTCTCTTTCATATGAACACCACCAAAAATTTTGATTAAGAGACAAGTGCAATCTGCATAATTGTATTTTTCATATTATAAATACTTCTTTCTCATTAAAAATACTTTGGGGAGTAAAAACACTAAAATTTACTACTTTTGTAGTATGTACTAGATACTTAGACATTCTTTGTTCATTGTCTCTTCAACCAGGTAAAGTATAGTAATCTATATTTTTTAGAAAGACATGAGATTCAGGGAAGGTTAGAAACTTGCCCAGGCTTGGGAATACAGATAGATAGTTGCAAAGCTGGAA
Source organism: Aplodontia rufa (assembly GCA_004027875.1). Taxonomy (NCBI): domain Eukaryota; kingdom Metazoa; phylum Chordata; class Mammalia; order Rodentia; family Aplodontiidae; genus Aplodontia; species Aplodontia rufa. The sequence goes on from PVKS010009458.1 coordinate 7,862, forward strand.
TTTCAGATACTTGATGCATGTCCTTCATTCTCAGGTGGTCATGGTCTTTATTTTTATACGTATGGGCATTTTACCTTATTCTTGAATAAATTATTTATCATATATATATATATATATATACATACACACACACATATATATATGCTGTTTTCTACATATATCAAAATGAAGTCCATGTTATGTCAATAGATTTCACTAATACAAAAAATAAGTGTATCATATAATTGCAAGAACACTTTGTCATTTGACTAAGTTCAACTTCAATATTTGGCAGATTTTACACTGGACAAAATAAACCAGGCAGTTGTATATTTATAGACACATTCAGCTTTAGGTAGGATGCAGTTCTGTATTCCAGGTGGTCAAAATGCCTTAACTATTCTTTTTTTCTTATTAGCAAAGTCACATGTCAGGACTTAGCTGAATCTTATTTCCCTTATGCATTTGAAATAACTAAATCGCACTTGATTTAGAATCAGCGTGCCCTTCCTGTTGCACAGTTTTGCTCTACGTGTGTGTAATGAAATCAAAAGGGGGTAGGTATTCAGTCTCATTTCCTTCTTAAGGCTTTATCATCACCTCATCTATATCTGTATTTCAAATCCTTTATCCAGCATATGTCTTTACCACCTTTCTGCTGCTGTGTACTATGGTTCAGTCAAATCCCACATCTGTCCCACATTATAACCTTTTACATGGCCTTTCCCTTTTCCTGATGCTCACCCTGCTTCTCATATGGTTGTCTTGTCTTTTCTTATCATGGAGGTCATAGTTCATTTCAGTTTTCTAAAAATAGAAACTCTCCTTATTATCCTACAACTGAACTTCTTCAGTAGCACTTCCGGTATACTGAAATTATTTGATTTATTTGTTTTTTTCATTTTTTTGCTTTATTTACTTGATTATTAATTCTGTGAATGCAGAACTTGACCTGTCTTGCCCACTGTTGTGTCTGCTATAGGTAGAACCACATAGTAGATTGTTTTGCATGCAGTAGTTGCTCAGTAGAGTTGGTTGAATGAATAAAAAATAAGCATTACTAAGTTAGTCTGAAGACTAAGGCTTATTTGAATTTACTATTTTCTGTTTGATTACGTTTGGCAAACTAGCAGTTCATAATTTGCATTAGAAAACAGAGACAGCAAACTAGCTGTGCAAAGTCAAGAGTGCAGGTAGAATTGATGACTGTAGGTAGTGCTCCAGTCTCAGGATTGCTGAATCTGAAATAAACATCACTGAGTGAATGTAAACATACAGAAGAGATGCATAAGATTTGAAGTTTCTACTTCAAATCACTTGACCGCAAGTGATTGCAAAGTTGAATTGTTCTTCAGAGCAGTCTGTTAAACATTTCATTAGGAGATCTGTCTCTTTCTATAACTAATTCACAACTTTTAAGAAGTCATTATTCATTCTGAGCCTTATGCTTCTTGTCTGAAAATAAAAAAGAGCACTGAACAGATATTTCCAAGTCCTTTTAGAGCTGGCTTCTTATGTTGATCATTTCTCATATTATTAACTTATAGTCTGATGACCAGATATTTACTGTTGGGTGAAAATCTGTCCGTGGAATCTGGAATCAACGCTATCTCATCCCTCCCCAAAGTATAATTTTTTATTCAATCTTGGAAGTTCAAATATATGTGAGTCATGCTTTTATGATATGCATTGATTTTGGATAAGGATCAGAGACATACCATATTGTTACTACATATGTTACATTTATGATTGCAAAACAAGTCAATAGAATTTTAAAAAGAAAATTATTGAAGCACAACAAGCAAATGCCAAAATTCACCAGAACTTGCAGTTTATTTTTACTATAATATGAAAACAAAAAGGTAATTTTCCATATAGATGAAATTAAAACAAAATGGACTCATCTGTAGAATTGCAGCTTCCTGCAACTGGTGCAAAATGTTGGTACCGTTCACATTTCCCAGCCATTCTTCTGCTGTTTTTAAGGGTCACAGTCCAACTATGTTGAAAAACATTTGGATTAAATTTGCATTAGAAAACAGAGACAGCAAGAAGTCCATGATATAAACATTTGAAGTCTTGGCTTATGTTATTTGCTTTCCTAATGGATGAACCCAGTTAAAATGTTCTGTGGTTTTAATCAAGAACAATGACACAGGTCTCTTTTCCACTAGAGGTCTAAAATATTACCTTCCTAATGTTGATAGCTTTCTCCTTCAGGCTATTCCTTGACTAGATTTTGGAAAGGAAATTGTTGTAAATCACTTTTATATTAAAGAGCACACCAGAAATGTGACTCTGTAGTGGACATGCATGGTTGCTTTGTTAGATGCTTCTCAGAATTAATATGAGTAATAGTATAAAATTTAAAAAAATCACCTTATTCCAGGTGCAGAAGAGAGTCAGTCAGTTTGATTAAATATAAAGTCTAAATAAAAGCCTATCAGTCACAAAGGTATAGACATTTAACTTTTTAAATTTTTTGGTCATTTACATATACAAATCAACATTGGAGCTATAATTACAATTTTTTTTAAAAGAGAGAGGGACAGTGAAAGAAAAAGAAAAACAATTTTTATTTAGTTTTTCATGCAGCTTTCATTACTCCCAGACTTCGTTGTGTACGTGGTGCTGGGGTTTGAACTTGTGTATTCACCTGGGCCGAGCTACTACTCCAGCCCTGTAATTACAAATTTAAGGTTGGATATAACTTTGCCCATTCAATATGGCCTGCAGGATTCAATTTTACTTTGTGTTTGTTTTTTATAACATGTTTTCTAATAACAAAATCACCTTATAACCCAGTGAAGTATCACTGTACTTTTTTTTGGATATTTTAACATATAGTCTTAATGCAAAGTTTAGGAAGTTGCTTTCATGTAGATTTGAAAGTGAAGAATATATTTAGAATAACTGATGCTACAATATGAACTAAAGAAAGTGTTCTCCCCCCCCCCATTTTCCCAGGAAACTACATTAAAACTCCAAATGAACATATACATAATTTAAAATCTATCCAATAGATCATCAGGATTATATGTTAGAAATACTTTTGATTTGGTGTGGGAATTACACAGTTACTTCTCTTCTTCTATTATTTTAAACAAGTAATTTTTGAAAAGTAATATTGAAGTGAAAATCATCTTCTCCCTGACTGTAAAATCATCACTTAGTTTCATCTCTTATATCTTGTTTAATATCTTACTTATCCCTCCAAAAGTTTTTTCTCCCATTTAAGAGCAATGTTACTGATGATGATGGTGATAATGTCAACATCTATTGTTTTTCTGTTTTGTTTTATCATAGTGTAATCTGTCCAAGGTCTGTTAAATGCAAATTTTATTTTTAAAAACTGTTTTAAGTTCATGGCAAAATTGATTAAAAAGTACCAAATGTTCTCATATATCACCTTCCTGTAAGCACAGTCTCACCCACTATTAAAATCTGGCCAAGAGTGGAACATTTGTTATAATTGATGAACCTGAACATCAGTATCACCCAAAATCTATATTAAATAGAGTGAAATGTATCCATTATTTAAGTATCATTCCAAATAGTTTCACTGCCCTAAAACTAATCTAGATGATTTTTTAAAAAAAGCTGTAAGTGGGAACAGGAAGGATTTATATGAACTGCAACTAATATGCAGCTTATTTGCATAATCTATGAAAAATCTCTGTCTAGTCACCATGAACCAAATTGAAGCAGTAAAATAGCAGCTTCAAACTCCAAAGAAATACAGAGAGTATGCCTTCAGTTTCAGCCAAATTGTGCATGTAAGTAAGGCATCATTAGATGCAGAAGTGATGGCTCCAAGTAGGGCTGAACATTTTATTTTCCTCTGTTGTTGAAAACCTTCTGGGGCGAGGAACTTCAGTATGCAAAAATACTGTCTTTTTCGTACACATGAGGAAAGAGTTGTTGGCAGAAAATAAGATCAGTAATGAAGAATGTGAGTAGAAATGGAGCCATATATCCTTAGGAAATATCCACCTATGGACTGATTGGAAACTTGTGTGGCAGACAGATGTGATGACTGGAGTGGAAGAGTTGTAGGAAATGTTAAATAGGGTCAGAAAGAATTGCAAATCATAGGATTAGGTCATACCTGGGACTAGAAATGTAGCTCAGGGATACAGTACCTGCCTAGCATGTGTGAGGGCCTGGGTTCGATCCCCAGTACCACCAAACAAGCCAACAAACAAAACAATATTTATGTCACACCCACCTGTTTGAAGCCAGTGGGGATTACACTTGAACATGAGTTTTGTTAACATAAAAGTAAGTGGAAAAGGTTGCTCAGAGACACTAAACTTATCTTCTTTATGGATCCTCCCACATCTCCTGCTTTTTACCTTCTAAGAAGCAAACCAGACTCCATTGTTGCATATATAAATATGCCAGAGTTATACTAGGACTTTGCATGACAGCAGATGAATCTTTGCCATGTAAAGCACTCGTTGTCTAGTACTTTTTTTTTTGGAGGCCAAAAAACTGACTGGCTACTATGGGAAATCTGAGACATGTCAATCTGGAAAATTAACATTCTTTAAAAATTTGTAATTTTGAACCTTTTTTTCACTTTAATGCTATGAGTTTGATATTAGCTTTCTTTCCCTTTTTGATTGTTTACATTTTTAAAATGCCATATGTGTTATTTACTTTTGAAATAGTACATTTTATATTAACATTAAAATTTTCCTTCTCACTTTGGGTAATTTCTTCTGTGTTAATATAAACATAGCGAGATCTTTTTTATTTTAAAGTAGGAAGTACTAGAATATTAAAAATAAAAATCAATTAAAAACAAATGGTTGGGCTAGAGTGGCTGCTCAGTGGTTACAGCACTTATCTGGCATGCTCTAGGACTCAGGTTTGAACCCCAGCAACATGCACACAATTAAGTGTCAGAGCAACCAAAGCCATGTGAACAACTAAATAAAATTGATTCTCTCGCGCGCGCGCTCTCTATCTCTCTCACTCACTGTCCTACTCTCTTAAAAACAAAACCAACAAACAACTAATGGTCTATGCTGCTTATGAGTTTTAAATAAATGTCTGAAAATCTTTATTGTACTACATCCTTTAAAAATAACATTTAGGGCTGCAGCAGTGTCTTAGGGATTACAGTGCTTGCCTGGCATGTGTGAGGATGCAGGTTTGAACCCCAGCACAATGTACACAACAGAGCGTTAGAGCAATGAAAGCCCACATGAAAAACGAAATAAAATTGATTCTTTCTCTCTCTCTTTAAAAAAAAAAAACCTTGATATCCATAGTCAACTTTATAACATAAATAACTGCTTGCAAAAATTCAAACTTTAGGAATGAATCATCTCTGTATTAAATGATAGGCAAGCTATTTGACATTCTAATTTTTTTAAGAGAGAGGGACAGAGAGAGAGAGAGACAGAATCAATTTTTATTTAGTTTTTCATATGGCCTTCATTGCTCAGACACTTAGTTGTGTACATGGTGCTGGAGTTTGAACTTGTGTACTCTCCCATCCCGGGCAAGCACCGTAACCGCTGAGCCACCGCTCCAGCCCTGACATTTTAATTTTTATTTGAATTTTTTATTATTTATTTATTTATGGTGCTGGAGATTTAACCCAGGATTGCTTTACCACTTACCTACATCCCCAACCCTTTTTTATTTTATTTTATTTTTTATTTTGAGACAGGGTCTCCCTAAGTTGCCTAGGGCCTTGCTAAGTTGCTGAGATTGGACTTAACCTTGCGACCCTCCTGCCTCAGCCTCTAAAGTTGCTGTAATTACAGGAATGTACCACTGTGCCCAGTGATGTTCAAATTTTTAGTCAGAATGGATACTGACACAGAAGTATAGATTGAGGTGTTTAGTCCAATTATGGCATAGACTTATTGGTTAAGAAAATCTATCTAATGAAGTAGTGACCAGCCAAATTGAATGTGGAAACTGCTTAGAACCAACCTAGCAGTCAGAGTGTGGGGATGAGAAGATAAAAAGGGGTCAGTGTGCTGCAGAAGTGAATGCCCATATTGTCAGAATGGGACAGCATAGGGATAATCAGAAGAAAAAGTTGGAAGATATCAGGATCTGATGGTAATGATGGCTTTTGAAAAGCTTCCACTACAGTCTCAGCTTACTTAAAATCAGTTGGAAATGTTTCTTTATAAAAGTCAATGATACTAGAATTATAAAGAAATGTAAACTAAAAATGGCACATAAAGCATTTTGCTCAAAGAATTAGAAGCAGGATATGTTGTTACCGTCAAAGTCACCATCCAGTTATTGGAAGAATTACATCATTGGAATTTTTTTTATAATTTATTTTTCAGAAGAAGGATATTGGATATGAGGGGCAATTATAATAAACCCACTAAAATTGTATAAGATAAAAGGACAACTTACATTCACAATTTTATAATTACCCACCCTTGTCCCTCTCTTCCCCTTCCCACAATATCTCTAAAAAAGTATTAGGTTGTATAACCAGTAGACTTTTAATAACTCATTTAACACACTAATTAGTTCCCCCAAAATAGGTGTGCTGACTGTTTCCCAGTGAATATCACCTATGTTGGTCTGATGACCTGTGTCAGTGGAACAGTGAGATCCGTGTTGGGAAGGTGTGGCCCAGGATGCTAGACACCACTCTGGACTGCACATAGGGTACAAAATGTGGATCCTGGGAAACCCTGTTGTAAATACAAGTTGGATGGAGACATGGTCAATTTATGATTCAGGGGACAACCCTCTTGGAGAAAGTAAAGCATTGAGAAGCCCTGTAGGCAGATGGAGGCTGAATTGGCTCTAAAAGTGTTATTACAACTCAGTGGTGCCTAGTAGTAGTTGAAAAAATGCCCTTAGTGCCTCTCAGGGGGAATTATTTCCTGTTCAGTTCCTGCCTTTTCCATGGTATTGTGTTGTTTTTCCCTCAACTCTTCCAACATCAACTTCTTGGGGATTTTTTTCCCCACATCAATAACCAACTTACCAATAACCCAGACACCAACTGACTGTCTAAAGGTTCACTTCAGTTCTGACGCTAACTACCTAGAGTTTGGACAGACCCCATACATTAAAGGACTCATCCCACAAGACTGCCTTCACTTCAGATTCTAGTCACAAGCCCAAGCACTCCTGTGCTTCTGACAGACTGCTATGGATTTGGGTTTCCCACAACTGCCTCCTTGGGTGCAGTAATTTGCTAAAAATGGCTCACAAAACTTAAGAACCCTCTTTGTTTACATTTATTGATTTATTATAAAGGATAAACTGGAAAAACAACCAAATGGAAGAGATGCAAAGGACAGGGTGTAGAGGAGGGGTGTGCAGAGCTCCCATGCTCTTACCAGGTTTGCCAGCTTCCCAGCAGCTCAGTGTGCTCAGCAACTTGGAAGCTCTCTGAACCCCATTATTTACCAGTGATCTCCTCAGCATTCAAACAAAATGCTCTTATCACCCTCACCACTCAGGAAATTCTAAGGGTCTTAGGAACTCAGATCGGGCCAGGGATAAAGACCAAATATATAGTTTTTATTATATCATAATGCCATGCTCAGGTTAGAAATAGCACAAAACTCTAGGTGGAGGTGTAACAGAAGTTATATGTTTGGGTTTGAAAGAGAAAGCTTTTTACATGGAAACGAGTAGTCCCACGTGAAAAGTCATGATGAAGTGAAATATCTCACAATAAATGTGGGCAGATTCTGGAGCCAGATGCCTGAGTGTGAATCCCACCTCTGCTGCTTATAAATGGTGTGTTCCTGGCTGAGATAAATTCTCTGGCTGGCAAAATTCTCTGTGCCTCCTTTTCACTCATTTTAAAATAGGGATCATGATGGTGATACTGTGCCCCTCACAAAATTGTGAGGAAAGTTTAAAGAGTTCAGACCTACAGATCATTTTAGAACAGGGCCTAGCTTACAGACAGTCTCATAAATTTCATGTTTATTGACAACCCTTTAGATGTTCAAAGTACTATTTATTTTCAACAGGACTTCTTCCTAAAATATATAACATATGTTACGCCTTCTTTGACAAGGATATGATATGGGAAATAATTAAATAGTTCATGCAACAGATTTCTTAATGAGTGTACATCATATGCCCACCCCTGTGCTACAGTGTGAATCTAGGAGACATGGTTTAAATCAAAGCACCCTAGCCTCTGCACTTTTTTTTTTTTTAAGAGAGAAGAACAGTGAGAGAGAGAGAGGCACAGACAGACAGAATCAATTATTATTGAGTTTTTCACATGGCTTTAGTTGCTCTGACACTTAGTTGTGTACATGGGTGCTGGGGTTTGAACCTGTGTATCCGCACATGCTGAGCAATCGCTGCAACTGCTGAGCCACCGCTCCCCTGCTGGCCCCTGCTCTGCTACATTAAGCTTCCCTTACAGCCTTGGGGGTCACTGTTTTGAATGTCAGTTGTAATGTACAGAGGTGCCCCTGGCGCCTAATTAATGTTCTGAAAATGGTTTCCATGTTTATATACTTTTATGGAAATTATTATTTTATTATTTTAGAGCATAACTACTGGGCAGGGAAGATTTAAAGAATAGTTATATAATGATAACAACTTTCTGTTGTTTTTGTTGCAGGTTTAAAAATATCTTTCTCTAACACTGCTGCTCAAGTTAGCTTTTCTGGCACAAGTACTTAGAATAATTTAATAACAGAACTATTGAACATTTTTATGACAGATTTGTATCACTAGTGTCATGCTTTGAGAATAAAATTATACTGCATGTGAGTTCCTTCGAGGCAGAACACTTTCTTAGCTAGCTGAGACCCAGAGTTATACCTTTTCTTCTCATAAACAGCTGAGTGCTCATGTCAAACATTTTCCTTAGGAGGACTCATAAGATAACAAAATTTCATGGGCAAATTCTAAGGAAAATTACAATTATACCTTAGTGTATAGAGTTGGTCCTTCATATTACTAGTGTTTGGCATATGAGGATTCAATGAACATTGAGTGGAAATTTTTTTAATTAAAAAATTTTTGTCTGTACATAGCATGTACAGATATTTTCCTTCTCAGTACTCCAAAAACAATAAATTTAATAACCATTTGTATAACATTTATACTATCTTAGATATTATAAGTAATTCAGAGATGATTTAAAGTATGGGGAGGATATGTGTACATTTTATGAAAATACTGTACCATTTTATATGAGGGACTGAGTGTTCTTGAGTTTTGGTACCTGTGCCGGGACCAAGCCCTTGGGGACACTGAGTGATGACTATAATTAAAAATAAGTAAGTTATCATCTAGAATACACACCCCTGTTGCTCACTGTCAGTGTTTGTGGTCTCCCAGGAGTAAATCTTGCTGCAAGTATTACTTGTTTATTGTCAGGCAACACAGAAATCTAAATATGAAATAGCACATTGATTTCTAGGAGCCTTCTGTGAATTAATGCTTTGGACAAAAGTGAAATTAGTATAGAAGAGAACAATGTGAAGACCATTATATATAGTTTATTTCCAGGACTTTTTCAGATTTATTTTTCTTAATTAGATTGATGTCAAAGGCCATTTGACTAGTCTTTAAATTTCCAGAGTAAAGATATACAACTAGAAATGTGCATAAACCCAGGAAATCATTTGTAGTCCTCAATAAAAAGTGTATAAATGGTTTAAATGAATGAAATAAAGGTATATTCAAGATTCTTTAGCAGATTCATAAGTCAAGTGATCTATGATGTGTATGCTTCATCCCAGTATACAAATATCAGGACCCTGCATTTTGGCTGTGGCAGCAAACTGGATCACATAATTTTAAGGTTTTCTTGTTTACTTGATCTTCTGTGTGAGTGACCTGCCTGTGGTCTGCCTTGGATGCAGGCATCTGTGCTATGTTGAAACCAAGGATGTGTATCTTGTCTGGTACAAGATGCAGAAGCCATCCCAGACTCCTCTGCCTGAGGGGGTTCCTACTTCTGAATATTTGACTACAACGTTTGGAAGCATTCTAACTGTTGAATTATAGAAATATTTGGTGTACAGCACTTGACATTGGATTGCTTTTAGGACATGGAATTGACTCAAACCTTAGTTATTTCTAATAATAGTAATTATCTTGTACAGTTTATGAAGTGCCTTCATAGTTCCTTTTTTCTTTTTTGGCAGGTCTGGTTGAACCCAGGGGTGCTCTACCTTTGAGCTACATCCTCTAAGTCCTTTATATTGTTGAGTTTGAGACAGGGTTTCCCTAAGTTGCCAAGACTTGGCCTTGATCCTCCTTCATTAGCCTCTGGAATCACTATGATTACAGGCATGTGCCACCACACCCTGTTTAGCTCTTTTGTTTTACTCTTAAAACCCTCTCAAGTAGGCAGTATGTCTCATTACCTCTTCTTAATATGACAGCATTGATTTGTGCTTGTAATATTTGTTCCACCTGGGCATCAGAGTGACTGATATTTTAACATGGGCATTTTTGCTTAGTCTGTAAGCTAGAAGATAATTCATCTTGAAATCATCTTATGAGATCATATGATTTCTTTTACATATTTTAAATAAGAACATGAAGAATCTTTAAATAGTTCTGAGTTGTATTATGATCAGTGATCTTTTAAATATGAAAATTACAGGTAATTGGATTTAGTTGGGATTTTTCAGTAAAATAGCTATAAATGAGTTCTTTGAACTCCCTTAATATTAACATTTAGACTAGAAATTGGAATATGAGATATTAAAATTCAGATATAGCATCAGTTTAGATGCTATATCTAAACTGATATATATATTTAGATATATATATATAGTTAGAAATACACTTAGGTAGAGAGATTTTAATGTAATTGAAATTGGGAATCACTAAGTGAATGCCAGAATAAACATGGTCGTTTTTCCCACCAGCTCTGAAGGGTTATCTATAAGTTGAAATCATAAATATGGAAGGCAATAAAACAGTTACGTACATGCCACCTGGCCTTTTCTTTGCCAAAGCTGTAAAATTTCTAGAATTCAGGAAGACACTAAAAATCTTTTGAAGCAGTCGTAGAACTTTTTATATTAAAAGTGGTACATGTACTGTCATACACGTTGCTCATTGGACTTTACTCCCGTTTTCCTCCCTCTTCCAAGCAGAACTTTCCCACACCCAGTACCCTGAGAGTCACTGTTAATGCTGGTGAAAGGGATTTGTATCCCTGATGTGATGGGAGAAGGAAGGAATAGGAAAGAATGAGAACCATTTTTTTTTGTTTTGTTTTCTTTATAGATGCACGGCATTTTGTTGCAAAACACAAGTTCATTAATTTGTTTTGCTCATAGTAATATCATGCCTATTATATTTAGAGAGACAAAAAAAACCAGAAATTAGTATGGAAAATTTTGAATTGAAACTTTTCTTCCTCCTATGATTTTTAGGAGTCAGATAATTTTTTCCCTCTGGTTGGATGGCTGTTGTGCTCTTTGACTGCCTTCCCTGCCTCTTTCTGAGGTATTCAGAATCAGCTTTGAATTTCTTTGTCTATTACTACTTCTATAAAAATAAAATGACATTTCCAAAACTGTGGTCCATGGTACATGCATTAGGGAAACATAATTTTAAGAGTTAAAACTTTTCCTTGGTCAGATTTATTTATGGTAAGCTGCACATATGGGTCTTCTCCACCTCCTCATACCAGCAGAATCACAGTGTCCATTAACTCTAATGACTAAAGGTTCTTTCCACACTTTAGGTCTGCAATTGGATTTCTCAGATTTATTGTTTAAGGACAAATTTTTGACACTGTGGAACATAAATTGCAGGAACGTTGTATTAGCTATCTATTGCTATGTAATAAATTACCACAAATCAAGCTATTTAAAATGGTTCTCATTTGTTATCTCAGTTTCTGTAGATTAAGAATGAGGAGGGTCTTTTCTGGGTGCCTGTACTTCAAGGTCTCTCAGAAGGCTGCAGTCAATCAGCCAGGTCTTCTGAAAGCTATACTTGGAAAGGATTTGATTACAAAAACACATGGCTGTTGACATTGTTCAGTCTTTTGACATATGGACCTCTGTAATACGGATGTTTGCTCTGTGAAATCATGCAAGCCAAGAAGACAATATTCTGCAGCAAGACAAGAGCTACAGTCTTATTAAATCTTCATCATAAAATTGATATCCCACTAGCTTTTCTGTTATGGTTTGAATGTGAGATGTCCCCAAAAAGCTCATATGTGACAATTAGGGAAGGCCAAGGTGGAGATGATTGGGTTATAAATGTTTTTACCCAATTAGTGAGTTAATCCCCTTAACTGGCAACTAAAGACTGGTAAGGTGTGGCTAGAGGACTACTTGGGTCATTGGGGGCATGACTTTCATGGTATATGCTCTGCATCTGGTGTGGAGTCTCTCTCTCTCTTTCTGCTTCTCCATGTGACTCCTTGAGCTCCCTGGTCCCTAGAGCTATGCCTGTCGCCATGATGGAGTGGCCTTCTCTGGACATAGACCTCTGAAACCATGAGTCCCTAAATAAATCTTTTCCTTCTAAATTGTTCTTGTCAAGTCATTTACTCATAGTAGCGGAAAGCTGACTAAAATACTTGCCATATTCTGGTTTTTCAGACTTTGCTTTGCTTTATTGTTTTTTGGTTTCTTTAAGGAAGTAGCAGGTCTACTTTGGTTGCAGGCTGAGCACTTTCCAAAGACCTATGTGTTAAAGGCTTGGTTGGGGCCTTATGGGAGGTCCTTAGGTCATGGGGGATGTATTCTCAAAGGGGATTGTAACACCTTGCTCTCTCTGCTCTGGCTGGAGGTGTGACCATTTTATTCCTACATATACTCCTGCTATGATGTGCCAACATCCACCACCCTCACCATAGGCCAAAACAGTGGGGCATGCCGGATCTTGGAATTTGAACCTCCCAAAACTGTGAGATATATAAATTTTTTTATAAGTTACCTGCTGTGGGTATTATTTCATTGTAGTAACGTAAAGCTGACTAATATACATGGTCCCACCCACACTCAAGGGTGGTGGATTCCACAACAGCATGAATATGAGGTGGCAGGGTAGTCCTAGGAACCATCTTAGAGTCTGCCAAACACTGTTGGCATAAAAAGTGCTGTCCAGGGCTGGAGGTGTATCTTGGTGGTATAGTGCCTTCCTAGCATATTCAAGGCCCTGGTTCAATAACCACAAAGAAATACATATAGGCAGGCAGACAAAGATACATACACACACGAGATATATATATATATATATATATATATATATATATATATATATATATATACACACATATACATACATATATATATACACACACACACACACACACACATATATATATATGTATATATAGATAGAGTGAGTATTATCTCATGGTTATTAAACTGTGATGAAATTTTTTAATAAAGAAAAAGACATTTTAAAACTTACACTATGGTATAAATATTTACAAAGGATATTCGTACTGATAATGATGATAAGAAAGACTTATTGGTTGGCACACATGTCAAACATAGCACTTTGCTTATAGTAGCTTATTTAATATTCACATAAATCAAATTCCTTGTATGATGATTTCGTCAAAATGAACCCAGCTACTATGTATAATTATAATTGCTACTCTAATAAAAATGCTAAAAAAAAAACCCTCACATAATCCTCCTTTGTCAGATCACAAAACTGAATACTGAGAAGTTACAAAAGTGGAAGACTGTGGGTTGTTCTCAAACACTCACTGAGAAAATAGACTATTTATACCCCTAATTATATTTTATGACAAATAACTTCTCTATACAGAATGCAAGACCAGAAAAATGCACCACACTTTTTGCATGTATAAATTAGAGGGCACCTAAATAAGTCTTTTCAAAGAATGAGTACAACTTAATAAATTTTCTGAGACCAGAATAGGACAGGGCCCAGTAAAAATAAATGTGGCCAAGGAATACATAATGGTAATATTTTACAGTCTTCTACTAGTACTGTGCCAAAAGACAGGGCTTTTACGTTTGGCCATGAGCAGAGATGTTGGTGGACATGTGGACAGCATAGTCAAAGAATAGACTAAATGTCCCTTAGGTGATGACAGCATCAATAGATTGGTTATATTGGTTATATTTTTTATTATTTATTTAATCCCAGTCTCTTTCCACAATGGCTAATGAGGAGGCTTCTGATCTGATGGTCCATTTGATTTTTTCTTTCTTAACTCACAGGCCATGCTAGGCAGACTTGTTTCCACTTACTGTCTGCCCTCCTCCAGTGGCGGTGTCCAAGTTCTGCCTTCATATACGTGCATCTGAAAGGCATGCAGGGCTACAGAACCAGGAGGGTTTCAGCACACATTTCTCTGGCCTTCTGTCAGCTAGAACCTGCTGCCAGCTAGGCAGGACTTGGGCCAGAATCAATTCCTGTCCAGATACACCCCTGGAACTGTGGCAGAACCCTGAGCCAGATGCTTGAAATATCCAGTTCACCACGTACAAAGCCTGTTAATAGATCTAGGGAGGACAAGGCTGAGAGAATAAGTGCTGGTCCAATTTGCATATCCTCTGTAAATAAGGAAATTGACTAAAGGCAGGAATTCTCAGCAAAGAATGAGACTGAAAGATTAAGAACCATGTTATGATTTGGATACGAAGTGTTCCCCAAAAGCTTCTGTGTTAATTCAGGAATGTGCAGAGGTGAAATGATTGAATTGTGAGAGATGTGACCCAATCAATCCATCGTAGCTTGAATGGACTGAGTGGTAACCAGAGGGAGATTGGATGCAGCTGGAGGAAGTGTGTCACTGGGGGCTACCCTGAAAGGGTTCATCTTCCCTGTGGTCCTTCCCCTGCTTTCTCTCTCTGCTTCCTGGCTTCCATGAAAGGAGCAGTGCATCTCTACCACACCCTGCAGCCATGATGATCTGCCTCAGCTTCAGCCCAGAACGATGGATTTAGCTGACCATGGACTAAACCTCTGAAACTCTGAGCCAAAATAATCTTTTTCACCTCTAAGTTGTTCTTATCAGATATTTTGGTTACAATGACAAAAAACTGACATACACAAAAATTGATATTGAGAAGTGAGATCATTGCTAAGACTAAACTGACCATGTGGCTCAGAAGCCCTTGGAACTAGTTTGTGGGAGGAGTTGAATAAGTTTGGAGGTGCTGAATGGAAAAGTCTTAAAATCTTCTATGCAAAGGTTATTGGGTGATTTTGGTGGGAGTGTAGAAGACCATAATGAGGATAGGAATGTGGAGAGTAAAACTTGTGTTCATGTGGTTTTAGAGGGAAATGAAGATTCAGTTGGAAATTGAACTAGAGGCCATTTACATTGCCTTCTGACAAAGAAGTTGTCTACATTTGCTCTCATTATGAATCTTACAGTGAGGCTGAATTGAAAGGTGATGGACTAATTAACCTTGCAGAGGAAATTTCAAGCAGCATAGCATTCAGGAGATGGCATAGATATTGCTGTTGACATAACCAGATGTACTATGAGAGTCAGAAGGAGAAAGCAGAGCTAAAATATTTTAAAATCTTGGAGTTTGGCCAGAAAGGTGTAGGTAAAACTGGGGTCAAGGAAGGTGTGAATGTTAAAGAGATTATAACCACTAAAGAGATGCTAAGTACCTTGTGCTGAGATAATAGAAAAAAATTTAGGTTTTAGGGCATCTCCAGAATTTGCAAGACCACACCTATTTCAGGCAAAGAGTGTAGGAAGGAAAATTCCTTAGAGAAGAAATACCAGGGCCACCCTGCTCATACAGGGGGACCTAGAATGTTGTTTCACCATGCTCAGCATCCAAGGCACTCAAAAGTTGTTGCTGCTGATTCCAGGGTGCTTGGCTACTGCATGAGCTGACAGTAGATTTTGGCATTCTCCATGGTGCTGGTTCTGCAGGAATGCAAGATGGTGGAGTTAGGAGATCATAGATGCTTCTACCAAAATTTCAAAGGAAGGCCTCAAAGGCCAGGCAAAGTGAAACAATTTTGGAATCCCTGTAGGCTACTCTAAATAGAGTGATTCATGAAGCTATGAAGGTAAAGCCAAAGCTACAGTTGAGACCCCAGAAATGAAGAGATGACAGTAATGTGAACTGTCTGCTAAGAAATCTGCTGACTGTGGAGAGATCTAGGCTGAATGAATGTCCAACTGCACTGCAATTGGAAAGGCCAAAGGGGTGGAGTCCTTTGGAGAGAACATCTTACCACCGTATATCCTAGATGATATAGGTAGAGTTTTGGGACCTGTGTCTCCCACTGAGTTTTCTCTTTTTAAGAGAGAAGGACAGTGAGAGAGAGAATTAATTTTTACTGAGTTTTTCACATGGCTTTCATTGCTCCGACACTTAGCTGTGTACATTGGTGCTGAGGTTTGAACCTGTGTACTTGTGCATGCCAGGCAAGTACCATAATTGCCGAGCCACCACTCCAGCCCCTCTCCCACTGAGTTTTGGTTGCATCACCTCTTTCTATGTTCCTGTTCTTACCTTCAGAATAGGAATGTTTACTCTTTGCAGTTGTACGTTGGATATATGTAACTTGTATCTGATCTTTACAGGGACTCACAGTTAAGAATTTTCCTTGAGTCTCAGATAAGAGCATGGACGTAGACTTTCAGGCAATGCTGCAACTGTTGTGACAATGGGCTCTTGAAGATAAACTAAATATACATTTTTTCATTGTGAAATGGCCATGAGTTTTGGGGGTCAGGGTAGAATGTTATGCTTTCAATATGAGGTATCCTCCAAAATCTCCTGTATTAATCCAGGAATGTTCCCTGGTGAAATGATTGGATTGTGAGAGCTGCATCCTAATCAGTCCATTCTAGTTTGATTGGACAGGGTTGTAAGTGTAGACAAGTGGGGTATGGCTGGAGGAGGTGGGTCACTGAGGGAACATCCTGGGAGGGTTCATCTTCCTTGTTTCCCCTTCCCACTTTCTTCTTCATGAACTGAGCAGCTTTCCTCCACCTTGCCCTTTGGCCATGATATTCTGTCTCATCTTGGGCCCTGAGCAATGGAGTCAGCTCTCTTTGGACTGAGACTTCTAAAATCATGATCCCCAAACTTTTTCTCCTCCAGGTTGTTCTGGTCAGGTATTTTGGTCACAGTGGCAAAAAGCTAATTAACACAAACCCCATGTCTTCTCTGGAAGACTGTATCTTGGGCAGAAATGGTATACAAAGGCAGTCTCAAGCAGTGAAATTTACAATCACATATGGCATCAGGGTGTAAGAAGATCCTAATGTTTGTTCTAAAATTACTGCTACTTGGCTGTTTGACCTTGGACAGGTAAAATGCATAGGTTTTTTTTCCCTGTAAGTTTAAAAAGTGAAGACTAGAATTCAATGATATTTCAGCTTTAAATTCCAAGTTTTAATATTTTAAAACATGCCTTAAAAACTATTAAGTAAAATTCTTTCCATTCCCTACAGATTTATATAAAAAATTCCTTAATAATATTTTTACTAACTTCAAAGTAAATTTCTTCTTGGCACACGAAAGGTGAAAGAAACTCAACAAGTGTAGAAGGATCATAACTCTCCACCTCATCTGAAATGGGAATTTTTATAAACTTTTTAGTGTCATTTAACTGCTGTATCAGAGTACCATATGTGGGGTAGTTAATAAAGAACATTCATTTCTTCATAGTTCTGAAGACAGGGAATTTCAAGATCATAGTATCAGTATCCATGAAAGCTATCTTGCTGCCTCATCCCATGGTGAAAGGTAGAAGGGCATGAGTAAGAGTGTGTGTGTGTGTGTGTGTGTGTGTGTGAGAGAGAGAGAGAGAGGGAGGGGGAGAGAGAGGAAGAAATGGGTCAGGGGGGCCTCAAAGGGTACTGAACTTGTTCTTTTCTAACAGATCATTGCCACAATGATGGCATTACTCCTTTGTTGAAGGCAGATCCCTCCTGACCTGATCTCCTGTTGAAGGTCCCACCTCTTAGCGCTGTTCAATGGCAATTAAATTTCAACATGATTTTGAGGGCACAAACTTTCAAACCATAGCAGTCATTTTTCCACTCACTGTAACTAGGCAATAAGAGAAAGAACGGCATAGTTTTAACATACATTGCCTTTAAGGCTGTATGGTCTTATTAATGGGATTGTTTTTCTCATCAGACAATCACTAGTTTGTTACTTGTACCAAATGGAGTTCATAGTAAAGTTGAGACTTATGTGGGATTATCAGAAATGCAGTCAAGAGGCTGGAGCGGTGGCTCTGCAGTTGCAGCAGTGGCTCTGTGGTTGCGGCGCTTGCCCAGCATGTGCAACTACACGGGTTCAAACCCCAGCACCCATGTACACGGCTAAGTGTACAATGAAGGCCATGTGAAAAACTCAATAAAAATTGATTCTCTCTGCCTCTTTCTTTCTGTCTCACTCACTGTCCTTCTCTCTTTAAAAAAAAAAAAAGAAAAGAAATGCAGTCAAAATGGACAAGTGTTATTCCATAAATGGTCAAAACCCTGATGTTGAAGTCCAATAACATTGTATTCTAATACAAATAAACCTTTTGCTTTTTTATCTCAATATTAAAAAATTTACTAATCAGATAAGAGAAAGCTCTTCTATAAGAAACCTAGATGGTCTGCATTAATGCTATTTCTTTGTTTTTTCCTTAGATCTTTAGCTGATGTAATTACATTTTTTCAATGATATTTTCATTTTGATGCTTTTATTGAGTAAATATGAAAACATGGTGAACTTTTCAAATGTTAGATTTTACTGCCTTTATTATCTGACATTTTACATAAACCAAAATTTTCTAATTTAAATTAAATGTGTTTGATAAGTGTATATATATAGTTTTAAAACTACCTCCACAATTAAGTTGTAGGGTGTTTTCAGCACTTGGGAAAGTGCTATAGCAGCTGTAAATTGTTTTCTCTTATTATTTTTTTTATTTTTTACAGATTTAGTCAATCTAGAAGAGTAGGAACCCAAATAATAAAATTTTGTTTGGATAATAAAATATCTGTCTTATAGGCTATCCAGACCAGAGTTTGGCTTTTTCTGTAAAGTGTCATATAATGAATATTTTTGGCCATGAAATCTCTTACAACTAGTGTTGTTTTAATGAAAAAGTAGCAACATATAGGTATGGCCATTTTGGTCCATAGGGTATGAATGGTTGACCAAGCTCTAGATCTTTCTTTTGTTCTTATTAATAGCCAGTGAACTGACAGGCTTGATTCTGTAGGCTTTTCAAAAGAATATGGAGATAATAAAATTATTCATAATATTTTAATTTAGTATACTTTTCTTTTGAAAGCTGTGATTTCTGAAAGTATATAGTTATATGTGGAATATATTATATAACTACAAACTATAATAAAAATAAGTTAATGTTGTCCAATTTTTATCGCAGTAGCAAAGAGATATTGAAAAAATATATCATTTGAATTTATATTTGTATTGAATACTAAAATGTAAGCTGTCAACTGTAAACCATATTGCTAATCTATAATATTTTTATAAATCAATGGCTTCTGTTACATTGCACTTCTTTTCACGCAGCATTACTAAGTACAGTTATTTTCCTGAAGTTTGTGGCACAGTCTCTTTTAAAAAAAAAAATGCATTTTGTGGGTTTGGAGTGGTAGCTCAGCGATTATGGCGCTAGCCTGGCATACACGAGTACACGAGTTCAAACCCAAGTATCACATTCACAGTGATGTCTCAGAGCAACGAAGGCTATATGAAAAACTAAATAAAATTGATTTTCTGTCTCTCTCTCTCAGAAAAAGAACAGTTAAAAATACATTTTGTGAGTGTTTTGTAACCAGTTTAAAAATCTCCTTAAATCCTGAAGGCTGGAGAGTTTTTAGTGGAAAAATATCAGCCCCAGGGCTCACGGAGAGCAGCTGCAAGCTAGTTTCTGACTGGAGTGATTTCACAGTCACAGGAATTCCGCCTTCTGGACTGTGTCATTTGTGGGCATCTGTCTTTCCCCTTAAGTCCAGCTTGCTAACTTCATGTTGTTTTCTACCAAACAACTTTTGGGTTAAAATATAGTAATTTAGTATAAACTTATCTCAGACTTACCACTTTACACTTTGTTAATGAATGGGTTCATCATAGGACCTTAGCCAAAGTCAATAGTTTTTAATAAAAAGTAGTGATTTGTGACTATAGGATAACAACATTACAAACAATAGACATTAGTTTAAAAAATACTTTTAGAAAAATATATTACATGCATTTCCCTTTGACTTGAAAGTAAGTGGTGTTCAATGTTACCAATAATTAAAACAAATATTTAGAGAAAATAATGGTGTAAAATAGACCTTTTTAAAAACCTATGGATATTTTGTTTTGTTTTGTTTTGAACATTAAGTCCGTTGAAATTTATTTTTGGAAAGATGTACTTCATTTGTTCACAACATTTGATGCACTGTCATTTTTAAAGTCATGTCATAGAGTTATAGTATTTTATGCCCATGAGTTACTGTTTTGTACTTTGAGATTTTTTGATACACAATTATGAATTTAAAAATTAATCAGTCCATGTATACTAAATTTTACTTAACTTCCAGGCATATATTTCAAGTATAGTTTCCACTTTTTTATTACTTTAATGAAATATTTCACAAAGAAAATAGTCCATAAAAGAATACATTGTGAAATAGAGAGCATTTTATGGTTCTGGGACTCAAATTTGGTTTAAAGACAGGTTCTAAATTTGAAATATCTTCAACTACATTGTAATATTCCAATAAGTTTTATTTGAAAAGAATGCTTTGAAGGACAGATTATCTGTACTGACAAGATGGGAATATATTTAAAGCATGCTTAACAGATTCTGAAGAAGTAGGACAATGTGCTTGTGCTGTAATGGTATGTTTGTTTATAATTCCTAAAAGATAAGACAGTTACCTAATATAGCAGAAGATGAGTTTATGTTTTATTACTGACAGCTCTTTTTAAAACAGAACAGTCTTTTGGGAACATTCTTGTTCCTCTAAAAATAGCATGTATGGTGTTTGTTGACAAACAAGAATGCATGGATTGTCAAGATGCTGACCCCAAGTTTGAGCTTCTCAAAGTCTGTCTATCTGTATTCTTAATCTGTTAGTCATTGGTCATTTAGAATAGTATGGCTAGATGTAGAAATGAAACATTCATTCAATGAATTAACAAAAATTGTTTTAAAAATTCCTACCTGCTTGGCCAATTTTAATACTTTCATCATATCAGAGAAATCTGTATATAAGTTTTTTACTGCAAGAAAGTTATCCTTCAAGGAAGATCTCTTTCTAACTTCAAAATTGCTTGCTGATTCAAATTGTTTGTGGAAGCTTATCCCAGGTTTTAGCAACTGAGCTGGCTATTATGCAGACAAGTCTGAGCTGTAGAAGGCATCTTGGTTGTACTGGTGAGAAGATCTAAATAACAGTTTATTTCATCTTGTTACAGCTAGTCATTAACTCACTGCCAGCCACCAGTTTCCCTGCCACATTCAGAAAACCTGTCATTTAGACCACGGACTATTTTAGGAACATACTATAAAGAAATAAGATGGTCTTAGAGTGATGGATTGCTGGGACTGCCCAGAGCTTGGCAAGGACTGATTTGACATTTTATCTTTTTCTCTTCTGAAACAATTATTTTTTTCACTAGGAAATATGCTCACATAGTAATAGCCATTTCAAAAAGTTTAAAATGGAAGATAGTGAAAATTAAATTTCGTTCTCCCTCCTTTTTTCTTCTTCCTTTTCTCATAGGCTGTTGACTTTACTATTTTCTTGTGTTATTTCTCTAGTGATATAATGTGCATGTATAAGCATTTTACACAAATCCTCCCTGTTACTGATTTTGCCTTTTCTCTTAGTTTCTTCCATTTTAATATGTATAAACTTATTGGCCTTATTGTCTTCATTTTGAATCTCTACCATAACTTTTTTTTAAAGAGAATGACAGAGAGCAAGAGAGAGAATCAGTTTTTATTTAGTTTTTCACATGGCTTTCATTGTTTCCACACTAAGTTGTGTATGTAGGTGCTGGGGTTCAAACCTGGTACGCGTACATGCCGGATAAGCACCATAACCACCGAGCCACCACTCCAGCCCCTCTACCATAATTTATTTAGCAGGTTCTTTTCTGAAATTTAAGGTTATTTTAGTCTTTTACTACGAACAATGTCACAATGAATTTCTGTGCACACGGTCTTTGTGTGTATAAATTTGAGGATAAGCAACTAGAATAAAGTTGCCAATGTTTACTCTGAAGTTTCTGAAACATAACCAGTAATTTTTAGGCTCCATTCAATCAGTTAACTGAGGGAATATACTACTTGTATGCTCTTCATGGGTGCTTTCTAGAATCAGACATAACCTCTACCTTAGATAGGTTTGGGTCATGATCCAATGATTAAGATGTTTCAAGGTAGAATATGAAGTGACCAGTCATAGGCACAACTGCATCCTGAAGTCTACTGTGACCTAGGAATCAGAGAATAATTTGAGGACAAGTTGGAGTTAGAATGAAAAGAGGCATGTGGGGAGGGTGCCTGAAGCATGGGTGCACCAAAATGCAAGCAAGGAACATGGCAGCTCATTGGCATCCTCACCACCTTTGATGTGCCAGGACCCCTCCTACATCAAAGCATGTGCAATACTATCTAGACTCAAGGGCTCCTAATCTGGTTCACTTCCACAAATTTCTCTTTGGTTTGCTCCCTTTTCAGTCATGCCCACAAGACATCAGAGTTCCCCAGTACGGGCCCTAGTTATTTCCACAAATGCTCCAGGTGTTGGCCAGATGTGCCTGTTCTTCCAGTACTCTGGTGTTCCTCTTGGTGCCACTATGACAGTGCCTCTAATTAGTACCCTTGTGACACACCTGTCCCTTGTGTCTTCCACTGCCACAACCATTCTGACTCCCTTTGCTATCTAACCAGCAGCAGAGCAGGCCCTTCCCTCAGGTCACTGCAATGAAGTTTTCATAAGGCTTTCATTTCCAACAAGATTTAATGAAGGATGGACATTTGAGGAAAGGATGGCTGGGGCAGGACAGAGCCAGGGGTATCATGTGTTGCAAGGTGAATCTAAAGGTCCATATACAGTGTGGGGGGAAAAGGGTCTTCTCTGTTATTTTCCGCTACTCTATGACTAGGATTGGCTTCTCTCTTCCTAAAATAATTGTATCCTGTGGGGGGGGCCCAGCCCCAGCTGAACTCTCGGGTCCCCGAAGGAAGAGTGGAGTTGGCATGGAGGAATGGCTTGAACCTCTGGGGCAAGTTGCAAACAGACACAGTTCCATGCTTGAACAAAATGCCGTCTGTTCTTTATTGTTGAACATTTTTATACAGGTGCATGAACAAGACTTTCATTATCTGCTTCATTATACAATTCTCTTTTCAGTTGCCCAGTAAACTTAAAGTATCAACAATTAGTATAATTCTTGTCCTCGACCTCCCCACCACAATGACCATATTTAACTATTTGGTTTAAATTGTTTCAGAGCATCAGATGTAAAATTACTTAAATCATCAGCCATTAGTACAATTCATGTCCTCGATCTCCCTACCACATTGACCATATTGTTTAAACCTGTTTGTACAAAGGACAGAGACCAAACACTGCCCCAAATTCTGCCTCCTTAAATTCCTCCAGAGGTTTCTACAAACCATTACCTCATTAGATAAGAGAAGAGTATAAGGGTCACTGCACTACATTATTCTAGAGGCCCTATCTTAGCATAAATGAAAAGTTTCTTATTTAGCTAGATTATGGTATAGGCTATTATAATTCCTATACCTAAAAATTATTTTGTTATTGTAATCTTACTAGATACTCCATAGCTATCCTAGGTACTATAAATGTTAATCCTATAAAATATCAGTGTATCCTAACCTATGGGCTAAGAAGTTAAAAGCCTAACCTCTGCAAAGACAAAAAGGGTAAACATGTCTTATTTACAGTTAAGGAGTTAAAACTCAACCTACACTAAGCCAGGAAAGGCAAACATGTCTTATTTACTGCTAAGGGGTTAAAACTCAAACTCTGCAACAACAGGAAAGGTAAACATGTCTTTCTGTAGATGATTTATATATACTGTTTCTTTGTTCCTTAGTTCTAATTATTTTGCTTTCTATTTCCAATTTTGTATTAAAGTCAGTATAGCTATATTTGCCATGATTTCTGTATGTGTGATTACAAGTATCCTTGTCAACAATCCGCAACTGTTGTCTAAGCAATGGAATTCTCATAACAATCACAGAGTTTCCAGTTTGAGTAACTTCATAGTACATATAATTACTAGAATACAGCCAATTCCTAGAAGGGATGGTTTGGGCAATTTCCAGTGCTGGACTTTGTCAGACAGAACTTCGGTGGACATTGCCTCCTCCAGTATCCCAGTAATGCTTCCTGGAATTCAGAGTCCTCTATCTCAAGGCTTAGGGAGAAAGAAAGTTCCCTCCTAGTATAAATCTAAGGCCCTTGGAGATACACCTCCCATCTCCCAGACTCAGGTCCAAGGACTCTCCCTGAAGCCCCAATGGATAATCACAGCACTTAATATTTATACCAAAGCATAACCATCTGTCCACTATCAGTACTCCTGCTGAGATTTAGATGTAAATATTACTATAGTTGGACTTTATTAGTCTTGAACTTTGAAGGATAAAGAATAGCTCTCACCACACACTCTTTCTTCCACTCTGTAACTTCTTCTGAAAACCTCTGATCATAACTGGGGGAAGCATGGTTGTATAGTCTCTGTGTTCCCTATGGCAGCAAACGTATTCCTCAAAGAAGCCATAGAGCCTCAGAAACAGCTGTGCCAAAACATGCACCCAGTTTACACTAAACCTTTTCCTCTCTTTGAAACATCAAGATGCAGGTTAATTTCACAGCTTGCCCCAGAACAGTAGGGAGGGAGGATTTGCTTTACATTTATAAAGTAGAAATTGCCATTAAGTTGGTTTTCCTAGAACAAAGAAATAGCCTCAGAGGTAAACTCAGGTCTCTTTCTCCAGTTAAATTGAACAGCTGGAAGCTTTGAAATACGTGTTTTTGTACTTTTGCCCATCAAGGTTTTAAAAAGCTCTTGTGTCTGAGCACACCTCTTGCTGTACTTAACCCTTTCAGAGACGTCAGGCAGAACCAAAGAAGCTAGTGAGAGAGAGAAACATAGAGGTAAATATGAACTAAAGCAGTTTTATGTACATACGGCCAAGAAAGCTGACTAGAGGATGAGTGGTAATATAAAGATTTAGAGGAAAATTGATTACTTCTTTGGTTTTATTTATCTAAATTTTAAATATCATGTTAGACAAAATTGAAGAGATCATGGGCTCTGTCAGGAAAGTGGGCCAATTGGTTATACCAAAGAAATAATAACTTGTATCTTATTTAAAATTTATGTCAGTCTTTAAAAGTATTAAAGTATTGTATGTTTTGAGGTTACTTTTTACCAGTAAAATGGACCTTGAGCTTTTATGTGATTTAACTTGAATCTCATTTGGTGTTTAAATATTTTAAAATCTAGTAACAGGTATTTTGTTGAAGTCCTGGGCTGTGAACAGGGGATAGCAGAGGTGTTCTGGATGAGGTAGTCTGAGTCTTCATCAGCTAGGACTGTACACATATGCCACCTGCTAAAATAACACTATTCAAATATTCATACTGGGTAGCTGTTCTTGCTGTGTATGTTAGTCTGACAGCAGGTTTGCCATGGGAATTCAGGAGTAAGGGCTACAAAGTAAAATGAACCCTGGTGCTGCTTCAGGGAAACTGTACCATGTGGGGCAGGTGGAGCTGAGGTATTAATGACTGACTTGGGGAGTCTGTGTAAGTGCAGGGCAGAAGTCAGTTAGAGAATAGAAGAAAGAGCGTTAGTTGGGCCAGGCTGGGAGGATGAGTCAGTAAAACTTTTGGAGGGCTTGGCCTGAGTGGAGTTTTGAAGGACAGGTAGTGGAGAAAGTCACTATAGGATATGAGGCCTTGTTGGGCCAAGGATCTGACATAAGAAGGGAGAATTACAGGTTTTTTTATTATCTCTGCTAACAATTAGCTAGAACATAGGGATGAGAAGAAGCAAGGCTGTAATAGTAGCCAGGAGCTATTACTCCTGTTACCTTGGCATGAAGCCCAGAGGGTCCATTAAGGTTGGTTTTTTTTAGCAGAGGAGCAACCTAACTTTAGTTGGTGTTTTAATTAATAGTAGTAGCCAATATGTATTGAGTGTTAACTCTAAGTCAGTTGCACAATTAAACATTTTCAATGCACTATCACATTTACTTGATATAAATACCATGTGAGACTAGAGTAGTTATTGTATAATGGATCCTAGAAGGAGATAAAGAACAGTCAAATGGGTGATCAAGGACAGTTTGATGCAGAAGCTACTGATGAAATTATGGGCAGGATTCCAGTCTTTACTGCTCCTCCTGCTATAAGGTGGAGAGATAAATTGGTTCTGGAATCTCCTGAGCACGAATTGTAGCCTTTCAGGGAGGACTTAGCAATAGTTTAGTCCTGTCCAGGCTTGGAAGGAACCAGGCGAACATATACACTGACACCCCCCCCTTGTTTCCTTCCAATTTTTGGTCAGTATACCTCCCTTGGCCAAACCCAGCTTGAGGCCAGTGACTGAAGACTCTGTGAATAGAGATTCATAAGGTCAGTCTCTGGGGAGCCTAGAAGAGGATTAAGGATTGGTCAGGAAATCACTAGAAGGGGCAAATAGAGAACTATTTGCATGCATTTGACAGATGAGGCAGCAGAAACTAAGCTAGGTTAAGTCTTTTGCTCCAGATCATACAAGTTGTACATGATGGTCCTGCCTGAGCCCAGAGAAGAAGTTCCTACAAGCTAGGGTACTGTCTTCAGCAAACAGTAGAAGAGGACCAGCAAAGCAGACTCTTGTGGCTAGGAAACCCACTAGGAGTTCTTTCTTAGGTTCAAGACCCTGAAGAGTAAGTCTGAGTGTCGTGGCAGTGGGGAGAGAAAGGATTTAGTTAGAGAGGGAGGCAGAGTGAACAAAACATTTGA
The DNA here is from genome assembly GCA_004027875.1 of Aplodontia rufa. Lineage (NCBI taxonomy): Eukaryota > Metazoa > Chordata > Mammalia > Rodentia > Aplodontiidae > Aplodontia > Aplodontia rufa. The sequence continues at coordinate 34,785 of PVKS010009458.1, forward strand.
CTTGAATTACCTTCCTATTTAAAATTCATGATAATATCATCAAAGACACAAACTGAGATCCTTCCCAATGTGAAAACTCTGTGATGATCCATCTCTACAGTGATTAAGATGTGTATTTATTTCATGGATTGTTCAAAAATATTCCCCAAATGCTCAGTTTTAGAGTTACAACATGTATTTACTAAACAATGTCCAACTCCCATTTAAAGCAACCAAGATCATCATCGTGTGTCATAAACCTTGTTTAAAAATCATCAAAATAAAGTAACCATACATATTTTTCCTTAATAGAGATTTTTTTCTAAGTATTATATATGAAATTCTATATCGAAAACAATGTTGAGACTCCAAAACATAGGTTCACTTCTTAAAATACATGACAAGAGAAAAGAAACTAAAATTATAGTTGAAAATAATTTTTAAAAATGGGTAGCAATAGTGAAATTTAAAACCATTCCATTAATTTTCAGTATGACCCTAACCTTTTTACCTTAAATTGACTCAGTAATTTCCTCATTAATTTTTATTGGCATAGATGGGCATTTACTATCATAAAAATATAAATGTCTTAGTTCAAGTTTGAAAGTAATTGCTAATTTTAATCTCATGGAACATTTTAAAAATTAACTTACTAAGGGTATTTCCAACTATTTTTTTTCTTTCAGTATTTGACCATACCCTGGTTTGAGGCTTATTAAGAATATCCACCCTCGGGATCCTTTCAGATACAAAGGCCCTCTCCAGCCCCCAATAATTTCCATTTCCAGCTATTCCTCTTCAAGTCTTCACAGCTGTCTAGCTGACTGCTCCATGTCTGGTCTCCTACCTCCTGCCATTTCCAATTTAAAGCAAAGCAGCAATAAAGCAGATAAAAACTGTTCACATTTCAGCAACCGACTGTATCTTGAAATTTCCCAAGGATTTCCCCACAGTAGTTCCTTATCAAATATCTCTTTCTTGAGGGCTTTTTGTTTGATTGCTCTGAGACCCTCTAAACAATACAGTCATTTTCTCTCATTTGTTCATATTTTGGAATCTTCTTCCAGTACATGTAGCTTGTTTTTTCTCCTTACTCCTCCTGCTCATCTCCCCTGCCTTCCATTCTTCAACCCCTTTCTTCTCTTTCTCTCACCAAACTAACCTGTTGGTCATTCTGGACTTTGGATCTGCTAAGTCTAGCCCACCACCCATCTAGAGCCCAGACACAGGGTCCACGTTCTCCATCTTCCCAGGGACATAGTTACAATGTGTGTATTCAAATACTGTCACAGCCACTTTTTACTTTGTGACTTCAGGGTAAATTAGTTTCTCTGGGCATTCGTTTTCTTTCTGTTAATTTGAGATATTAATAATAATACTCCATTCTAGGTTGTTATAACTACTAAATGACATAATATAGTTAAAACCCTGAGAATATTTAACAGATTATAATTGTTTACTAAGTTCATTCTAATTTTGTCTCTATATTATAAATACTAGGATATCCACTGATTTTCATTTGTATTTTTTGTAATAATGTCAAGTAAGGACACTGTCATTGTTTGAATGTGCCCCCAAAGTTCAAATGCTGGAAATGTATCTCCAGATTTATATGTAAATATTATTTGAATGTGGAACTTCAGGAAGGTACTTAGAATTAAATGAGGTCGTGGGGATGGAGCCCCCATTATAACATTAGTAGCTTTATAAGAGGAGAAAAGAACTGAGTTAGCAGACTTGCTCTATGTCACCATTTCTACCAAGTTGTGACATGGTAAAAAGACCCTTACCAGATACCTAGCAGATGCTGGCACCAGGCCCTTGGACTTCACAGTCCCCAGAACTGTGAGCCAAATAAATTTCTGTTCTTTATTAATTACTTAATCTCAGGCTTAGTTTTCATTTTCCAACAGAAAACAGACTAAAATATTGCTTTCTTTCCTCTACTTTTAAAATATATATATTTATATATATATATATATTTACATATATATATATGTATATGTGTATATATATATATATATAGTGGTTTTAAGAAGGAAATGAGAATTATACTTCCATAAAGCTCCGAGATAGGGGCTGGAGCAGTGGCTTAGCAGTTGCAGTGCTTGCCATGCTTGCCTGGGATATGCAAGTATACAAGTTCAGCCCCAGGACCATGTGCACAGCGAAGTCTTGGAGCAACGAAAGCCACATGAAAAACTAATAAAAATTGTTTCTCTCTCTCTCTCTCTCTCTCTTTTACTATCCCTCTCTCTTAAAAAAAAGAAATAAAAATAAAACTCCCAGAGAAATACTTGTCCTAATTTCTTATAAAACTTGAAGGTATTAATACAGTAATATTATGTATATAAATATAGATTATAGATTGCCATCTTTCCTATCTAGTACAGATCATACCTGTGGCATAAAATCATAATTATTCTTACCTTATTTGACCTAAATAGAGTTGTGATTACATCATAGATTTTTTTTTCTTTAACACATACAGGTGAATGTTTTTGTTATCTATTAGTATACATTTATAAGGAAATGCTTTAGCATTGATTTAAAACTTAGATTCTTATGATGGATTTAATATACTACATCTTTAGTTTCTAAAACTTAGAAACAAATCAGCATGGATATGAAAATTCACCAAAATTGCTAATTTAGTCAGGTAATGAAATACATTTTCTACATGTGGTGTCATCTCGCATTAGAATAATAACCATGAGCTTCATTAACTGAGAAGCAGAAATTAGAAAACTAAATGTAAAGCAGTGAACTGTGAAAGTGATGACATATTCTCAGACACTCGGTTGAAAATGATTCTGCATTCTCTGCTAATGTAGATGCTGTGTGATGGGATCATTGATGTGTAATTACTTGAAGGGCTTTTTAGGAACTTGTGTGTCTTCTTCCATTTAATAAACAAGATTTTTAGTAGTGTTTTCATGGGATCACCAAGTTTTGGTGCTTATATGAACTTAAATTAGCTTAGTCTGCCCTAGGGATCTGGCCTCTTCCTAAAAGGCCAGATACTACACATTGCATCCTTATGTCATATGATCCCTGTCAAATACTCAACTTACTCAACTCAGCTGTTTAGTACAAAAGCAGCTTGAAGAAATAAATGGGTGTAGCTGTTTTCCAACAAAATTTATTTACAAAGGCAGGTGTCCACTAGTCTTCTAGGCCATAGTTTGCTGATCTCAGACTTTAGTCCCTTCATTGTACACAAAACCAAAGCTAGAGTGGTTCAGAAACTTAATCAAGAAGATACAACTAATTAGGTAGTGCCAGAACCACCAATATGGCATGTAGTTGCCATATCACAAGTCTTTTAATATGTAGGATAATGGTACAATGAAAGCATGTTTCTCTTATGATATTCAGCTGAAGAATTCTCACCAATTAGCCTTACTACAATTATTAATTCATTTAAAGTAGTATTTATACAGAAGTTTTTATTTTCCATACAAAAACAGAAATTGTAAAAACTTTCTATATATCAGTGTTAATTATTTGACTATTTTCTTTCACCTTTGAAACATCTTTATTAAAATGCTAGGATAATTTCTCCTATTTAAAAGTGGAAAAAAATGAATGAAAAAGACTGGCAAATTAGATACAATTTGTGGAACTAAAATTTTAGGGATAATTAAATAAAATCAGTAAATTAAAATATTACTTCAATATTTAGGTATCTGTGAACTTGCTTTCATTTTATTACAGTTTATGTTCAAAGATTACTCTTATTCAGTAGGAAGACTGGCAAATGCTACTCAAGACATTTTAAGGGATTTTGGTGTCTTATAAAGAGCAACTTCTGCTAAAGTAGAAATCTGGATGGAAACTAAAACAAAGATGTTGCGTGCAAAGAAAAGAGGACCCAATAATTGTAATCTTCAAATTGTTTTCCATCTTAACCAGTACTGTGTGATGTTAAATGTGTAAAAGAAAGGCCTGTCCTCAGGATGCACTGAGTTCATGGAAAGGAGACTCTTCATATGGTGGCAAATAATCAGCAGGCAATTGGATGTACCCAACTTTCATAGTGATTATTTGGAAAGATTGGACATGTAAGTCTTTCATGGTTGTTGTTCATACTGAGGAATATCCTACTTCAACTTTTAAGTTTCAGTTAAATTCATTTCAATAAATGCAGATGATTTATTGTCTGGACTATATCTTGAAATTGAGTACCTAGTGCCCTGGAGATACGTGAGACTTGTGTAATAATCATGTAAGAGATGACAATGAGGGCTTCAGGAGGAGGAAGAAAGGCAGTAAGTAATAAAGTAAAATCCACCAATTTTTTTAGTTTGTGAGTAGAAAGAGCCTATAATTAAACAAGAGTTCTAGCTTCAATAAACAAATGGATGGTACTGCATATAGTGGTAAGTTACAGACACTGGAAGAGAAAGGGTGGCAGAAGAAATGTTTAATTAGGATTGAGAAACCTATGGAGAATCATGAAAGATGTAAGTGGACTTTTTAAATATATAGAAGTGTGAAGCTTTAGGGGAAGACCAATGCTAGAAGTTTGTATTTGGAATCATTAGCACAAGGGTAGTAACTTGTTTTGTTTTGTTCGTTGGTATTTTATTGATACACCCTACCAGCAGCAATGGAGAGTCTTAAAGCAGCTTTAGCACATCATAATTTACTTAATATAAAGGCTGTAGAAGAATCCCATTAAAATATTATATCAGAAAAGAAATTCTTGGGCATGTGAAGAACCATGGAATAGGAGAAAAATCTGAAAAACTTTCTCTGTTCTTACCCTGTGGACCTGATCAAGGAATCTAGAGGCCTCAAATCTTTTTCTGCCTAAATGCCTGATGGTAAGATATTACCCAAATATTTCATGTCTCTTTGGAGTTGAGTCATGAACAAAAGAGCCCTTCTCCTAGCAATAATGATTTTGACATTAAGAACAAAATATTCTTTTTCTGAGTGTTTGGGAATAAGGTGTGTGACAGAGGTCTGGGGATGGCGGACATATAAAAATGAAACCCACATCAAGCTCAAACAGTGGCCTGCTCTCTGAAAGACTCTGAAGTAGTCAAAGATACTCCAGTTTGCTATATTTTAGTCAACCGCTGCAATTCGTATAGCTTTCACCATATTAATTCCACTTAATTAGAAAGCAGCAAGTCAATATTATCTGCTCCTCAGTTCTTTGGACAAAGCAGAAAAATGGGAATTATCATTTCTGAACCCTTATCCTAGGTTTAGCAAATTTTTCCATAGAATTAGATTACCATTTTCCAAACAAACTTGAACACCTACAAAAAAGGAATGCATTGGAACTTGAGGCAATAATTATATGTTCTGTGTGCACCTAAAAGAACTTTGGCCATTTGAGGGACCTATAACTGTTTACTAAATGCATTTGCTTCAAGACTCTTTGGATGTATTTCCTGTCTTAATTCTGGGTGGGTTGGTACTACATGCTAAGAGGATGTTCTAGTGCCTGCCTCTTGTGGGGAATTGAATAGAACCAGATCTGAAGCCCAAGATTAAGTATGAGCTGGAGGTAGAATTTTGGAAAAACTCACCAGTGGGTGACATTTAAAATGTGGCATTAAGTCCTCAGCCCTAAAAAAAAAAATGTGGCATTAACCACAATGACCTACAGAGTATTAGACATTTGAGAAAGCTCTGACTTGAGTGTGTTACCTTAGACAAAACTAGCCTTTAAGGGGTAAATAAGGAAAGGTCTCAAGAGAAAAAGTTTTTCCTAGTTAAGTGTTCCATAGCAGGGAAGTCCAAGGAGGATATTTAAAAGAAGGGGGTGGTCCAGAATCTAATGCAGCAGAGAGCTCTATTAAGATAAGGCCTGGAGTATCTCCATTGTTTAGGACTGAAGGGCTGATCTGCTTAGGCAAGTGTTGGAAGCACTATCCTGTGATTCATCGTGTGTCCCTGCCAGATGGAAGAACCAGGCTCAAGGTGGTAGCAGATGGATCCATAAAATGGCTGTCATAGAGAGAGATGAAAAGGAACTCTGTCATTGGTAAATAGTTAGCTATAAAGCTTCTTAACTCCTCTGGAAACCTAAGATTCTGCTATGTTGGTATCATAGCTGCCCAACTTTGACTCATTGATAGTAGGGTTTGCATAACAATATTTTCCCCTCTAGTCGAGGGTCTTTCATTGGTTGGAAATGGCAAATGGCAACACCTTACAGCTGGTTACACCAAGTTGTTATGTAAGCCATTTTAGGTACCCATGGGAACTTGTCACCTTCATCTGCACAGACTAAGCCAAACCAACAATGTGCAAATAACCTATACTCATCTGGTTAGCATTTCACTTCACTTTTTGACTTTTAATTCAAACTAAACATTAATATAAGAAGTTTTGATAATAACCCGTGAACTTCATCTTTTTTAAAAGGTAGTGTAGCTCTCTTCCTGTAGTGTAACCATAGCAACTGACAAGGAACAGAGAAAGAGCTTTCACACATGCTGTGCTAATTAATCCTGTCCTACAGTTTTCCTTCAGCTGGAGGATGCAGTTTAATAAATTTTGCATGAGTTAGTGTGTTTTGATGCATGAACTGTATAAATACATAGTATTTGCTTTACCAAAATTAGTTGGGAAAATCTAGTTGTATGTTCATACCTCACAATGTTCTTTCTCTTTTCCTTTTTTTTTTTTTTTTTTAAATAATGTACTCTCTCCCTGAAGTATTTTGGGGTTTATTTACTTGGAAAGAGAAACATCTTCAGGGTGAAAATCTTTTTTCATCAATGTAGAGGTCACATTCCACAAGAAACTGTTTTCACATTCTATTAATGTGAAACGATTTTTTTTTCCAAGTAATGAAGACTTAAATACTTAATAGCATTCTTCATTCAGTTCGCATTTATATACAAGCCATTTTAAGAAATTCAGTCTTAATTGTTTGAAAAGTTAGATAGTGAAAACCCATTTTCACTGTCACTTGGGAAGTTTTATGGCCCATCTAAATGAATATGGAACTTTCTTTAACCTCAGCATATGGGAAGGAAGAGAATAATGGAGACTAAGATCATTTTCCATTTATATTTTCCATAAATTTCTAACCAATTTAACAAATACATATTTGATCTGAAATTATATGTAATTATGTTGATTTATACTATTTCTATGTTATTTTAGCGTCTCATTTTTTCTTTACAGTTTACAGTGTCACAGTTTTTTATAACTAGCCTGGTCATCTGAACTATCAAGAGAAACTCATGGTTTTTCATTCTTCTACTCCACCCTTGGCCTAACTTTCTGACAACAGGGTCTCAGGAAAGCCAAAGGAATCCAGCCTTATTTTTTTCCTTTATTTACATCCTATTTGACTTGACAACAACATATGGAATGAGTCAGAACCTATTTCAGGACTTACTCTTAGATCCTTAGTCTCTGGTCTTTGTATGAAAGTGTAGTCATTTGAGGAATCAGACATTTTAATGGGATTACCAAATTCTGGTGCTGTTTTCCCATTCTGATTATCCAATCTGTTCTTCAGTTTTGCTGGAATTGAGGTTAGATAAAACCTTGTAGAGGAAAGAAGAGGCTGTTATGGAACTCTGTTATTGAAAATAGTTATTCTATTATATTCTATTAATGTGCAGAAAAATTGAGTACCATGTGTATAATCTATAACATTTTAATGTAGAATACTTTACGACATTGACCAATTTACAATATGCCAACATATTACTATAAAAATTATGTTGTAGGAAAAAATTGAGTTAAAATGAATATGCATTTTACAGGATGCACTACAAAATGTTTTATGTGCTTTAAGCATCATGGTGCTAAATAATACTTCAGACTTGTATTAGTAAGTTATTCATTGATGTGACAAAATACCTGAGATAATCAAGTAAGTTCAAAAGAGAAAAGGTCTATTTTGGCTTATAGTTTCAGAGTTTCAGTCTGTAGTAGGTTGGCTTTATTGTTTTCGGACCTGTGATGAGGTAGAACAGCATTGGGAGCTAGTGGTAGAGAAAGTTGCTCATCCCATGACAGCCATGAAACAAAGAGAGACTGGTCTGCCTGCTTCAAGGGCATGCACTAGAGACTAGGCCCTTCTACTAGGTGCCAACTCCTAAAGGTTCTACCGTTTCCCAACAGCACCCACAGGCTGATGACTAAGCTTTAGTATATGGGCCACTGGGGCACACTCCACATTCCAGCTCTCACATTTTTCATTAAAGTACATAGTTAGAGATCTATCACAGGTTATTTGTTCTTTTTAAAAAATAGTATCAATAGATTTTCTTATTTTTGAAAGAAAGATATATTCATTGCACAAAACTTGGAGGGAATAAATAAAACTTTAAAAAAATGGAAAACCCAATGCTCCAGAAGTAAACACTGAAGACATTTAAACATATTTTCTGCCAATCTTTTTTCTGTGCATGAGTTATTTTCAGTTACTAGGTCAAGCTGCATGTACTTTGTTTCTTAAAATATTGTTGTGACCATGTCCTCAATTTTTAAAGATTTTTAAAAGTCATTTTCATTTATTATGTACTCTCATCATCTGTATGCTCCAAATTTCAGTTTTCCTTTGTAATTGTTGACTTTCAAATGGATTTCCCCAATAAGCATTTCCTAGTGAATGTTTGAGAGAACTCTGAAACTACAAGAAGTTTTAGGATAACACTTTGAGAAAAGTATCATACATTTTTCTTGCAGATTCACTGCATATATTAGAAAAAATAGGGGCACTTGGAACTCTTGAAATTGTGAAACTGTATAACTTCCCACATGCATCTTCTCAAAGTTGAAGAAGAACTCTTTCTTACAACACAGATCTTTTAACTCTCAGAATTACAATTGTATAAAATATACTTTGAAAAACATAGGAGATTTCTAAGCTTTACTGTTGTATCTAATAGTTGCTAAATTATTTGTTTACTGATATTTTATTAGATTCATAACATCAGTACTTCATTTATAAATATTTTAATGATAATTAGCATGTGTTCAAAGCATGGAGATCACAATATGTTTTCCTCAACCTTTACGTTAACCTTGACATTGCATTCATTATTCCAAATTACAGTAGTGTTTAACCTTTTAAAGTTATGAATATTCAAATAGAAAACCCTTGTTAACTTATTTATGTTTCATGTAACCCACAGGTCTTGCAAGGGCAAAATCTGTCCCCAGCCACACTTACTCCAATGAAGTAGTTACCTTGTGGTACAGGCCTCCAGATGTCCTCCTGGGCTCTACAGAGTATTCCACCTGCCTTGACATGTGGTGAGAAATGGAAGCTTTACTCTACTAATCTGTGTATAGTTCTTAGTCTGGGTCAACCCTCCACAAACATTTTAACAGTTTGGATGAAGATTAATGGTGCAGGAATGTCCCCTGTGTAAGGCAGTACTACTGGATTTTTAAAAACATGATTGGGAATGTCCCCTAATCAGTGTCTCCCTGCAGCTGGTGTCTGGTAATTATTCTTAATGGACAGGGGCAGAGATATTTTTCTGTGATTTTTTTTCCCCTAAGGGTCTTAATTTGTGGTTTTATTTTATGACAAGGAAGTATATATCTTGAAACAGCAATGGATTCATTTGAGAGTTGTAGGTAGCATATTATATTCACAAAACAGTCTTCTGAAAATTTGTATGTAACTGTAAGGCACAAAACTGACTCACAATATGCTGCTGAAAATTGTTGATACCAATTATCCAAAATGAAATAAAATGATTAGTTCTAAAAACATCTTAAATTTAGTTTCAGTAATATCTCAGTTTTATATAATGCCTTAGCAGAGCTTAAGAATGTATTTCATGAAGTCCAGAGACTGGCAAGATTTAATACATGATTATTATAAATGGTCAACTACTCTGAGATTTAAGTATAATAATATAAATGATTAATCTTCTTTGTGGCACTCAAGACAGGCTTACAAGTGGTTGTCTCGCATGTCTTTTATTCATAGAAACTTCATTTTCCTGGACTCACAATTGTGTTCATGTAAGAAAATACACACAATACATGGCTGTTTTACAACAGGAATTACCTGCCTGGAGTGATTGTGCCCCCATGTATAGAAAATTCAGCTATTTGATCACATGTCCATGACCCCAGTAAAATGTCACCAGACATTGTATATCTTGCTGCTGTGTGCTCACTTCGCTGCTCTGCCCACAGTAATGTTGACGTTTGGTAAATTAGACTGTGATGAGGCCCAAGTTCCTTGCAAGTAGGGCACAGAGAAGATTTTCTGTTTTTGCCTCTCAGCCATCCCCCCTAAAAATGGGATGTGGGGATCTATAAAGTTACTGAAAATATGTACAACATTTTTTTACATGTTGGTATATTTATTTTTGTAGATATTTAGCTTGCAATAAAAGAATCTTGGTCATCAAGCATCCTAACATCTGCTCTCATATTTTTTCAGTGCCTTCTAATAAATCTAATACCATTTTAATGATATCCTAAAATGCTGAAAATAAAGATGACCATCTATCATGGAGTGGCTGAGCTAATCCATTTTCACTGCTGTTTACACCGTTAAATTTTTTTCCCTAAGAGTAGGCAAGATCTTGAGCAAAATAGATGTTTAGATCATTGATTGCAATGAGGGAAAAGGTTGGAAATAAAAGCCAGTGAATGCATCTGTTACTTTCTCAATCTCTTCCTGCTTTCTCCCTTTGAATGAGAGTTGGCTAAGCATATAATCATAACGTAACTTTCTTCAGTTATAGAGTATTCCTCTCTCTCTGTTTATTTTGGTCCTAAGGATAGAACCCAGGGACACTCTACATTGAGCTACAAACACTGTTTTTTGTTTTGTTTTGTAGAGACAGGGTCTCCCTAAACCTTCAACTTATGTTACAGGGATTCCAGGGGTGCACCACGGCACCTGGCTTGCTTTTTTGTTTTAATTTATTTTTTGAATATGAAAATTCTGGATTGTTTTCAATAAGTTCAGTTAAGGACTCTGCTAATAAAGCATAGTTTAGAAACATTTGTGGCTCAGAGCCAGTTTTCTCTTAGTTCCTTGGCAGTTCTATTAAGATTGTACCCTCATAATCAGGAAAAGCTGTTTTTAATATGCTAGTGGCTAATTTTTCTCCAACCTTTAAAAGTACTTTTTCAAATATCAAAAATCTCATGTTAATGTGTCTATTTCTGATGCATACTGTTTATTTTTTAGCTTGTATCTCTCTCCCCAATTCTCTGTGTGTGTGTGTGTGTTCATTCCTTCATTCTTTTCAGAAAGATGGACTTGGGCACTTTCTGCCAATTTCCTTTGCACAGAGACATAATGAAACATAAGAAGACGACTGTTATTTAGGAAGAAGGGAGGAAAACTGTTGGAAAATAGTAGACCCCAAATGCCCTTTTGTCTACATGCCAAGATTATTCACTGTGAAGAACAAATAGCAAATGTGCTAGCTTTGAGTAGCTTCCCAAGCTTATTTCTCGTCACTTCCATGCCTTAAATTCTGAGTTATGTCTATGCTATCTATGCCTGTCATTCTGAATCTGATTTCATTCCAAGTCAGTTTCTAAAAGCCATTTTGTTTTTATGCTTTAAATCAGGTAAAATTGTATGTGTTGTTCCATTACAGAGAAGATTGCAGGACACTAATTCTGCATAGTCAATGACATTGATGCTGGATATTAAGAGACCTAGAAATGGGACTATAATTGTATCAGGGCTCAGCTGCACCAAAGAGAAGTGCAAATATTAATCCATGGACAATAGCAGGGAGGCAGGTGGCAGTGGTTTCAGGCTATTTTTACAGTTCATTTACCATCCTGGGACAGTAGGGTAGTAACTAAAAACCAATGATCCCTACACAGTGTTACATATTCCAGTTTTCTGTTTAAGTAGCCACAAGCACTAAATATGTTAATGAAGACACATATGCAGTGACATTGACACAAGTGTTGGAAATTAGAGCCGGACCTGTGTTGATTCACTCCTCTTGGTCTGCAGTCCCGCAATTTGAGAACTTGTCAAGATATGAGTTTTTGGTACGTTTGTCTCCTTCCATAAAGGAGGATTTAATAGGATGAATCAAATTGAACATTGCATGTTGTATAATTTCTCTTAATTCTTGGATTTTATAACTCTTTGAAAATCAAAGCATAAGGAAATCACTACTAAGCTTCTAAACCAAAAAGGCTTACCAGGTTCTGGAAACTACATTAAGAGAAGTGCAGATGTAAAAAGCAGCTTATTTGTGTAGTTCTTCCCTTGCCAGGGAGCTCTGCTCTAGCTGTTGAGATCATTGCTCTAAATAAGCTCTGTATTCCTTTACAGAAGCTCATAGATATGTTTAGAGCTGCATTTGTTTCCTAAAGCAGAAATTTGCTTGAGATTATTTTAAGGAATTAATTTTTTGTATTGGGTGATTAAGTTACTATAACTAATAAATGATTATCTCATCAAGATCATAGTGCTTTTGGGGGGGTTCATGGTATCAACTACAGTGCTCCCCAACACAGTGTGCAAAGATTTATAGCATGTCAATCTCTTCTTTTCATCATCTTTTAAAAAGCTAATTAACATATTAACTATGCTTGTCAAAATGTGAGGCAAATCATTTATAAATAAGCCTGTCAAATGTAATGAGATTGCATATTAAATCACCCGTTCCTCTATTACATCTCTGATTTAAGATTAAAATTAATTTATTTAACATTATAGCAGCTGGGTGGTTACAAAAAATTACCATACTGGTCTTGATATATAAAGAAAAGTCTGCATTAAAATTTATTTTACATGTATCAGAAAAGAAATTGCCTATTTATTAAATATTATAAAGCCATTTAGTACTGCTTTTATTAAATAAGCCTAATCAGCATATATATTAGTAATATACAAATTTCTGTCATTATCATTAATTATCCCTTTTGAAGCAAGGAAATTTATATAATAAAATAAATTTTCCTATAACTCAGGTTATTTACCAGTGATTTAAAAGAGAATCATAAATGAACCTTGCCACAGCCCCTGCCCTGAAAATTAATTTGATCTATATGTGGTCCTGTGGTTTAATTTGAAACTTGAATAATTATAGTGATAATAATAGGTACTTTTATTGAACACAAACTGTATTTTAAGCCCTGTTATGCATTTTAATTACCTTCCTATTGTACCATGATACATTGAAAGAAAACAAAACCCACAGAGTCTAAGTGGTATAGCAACATTGATGCTCAAGGCCAACCCATCCAAAGCCCTCTTTCTTTACACCATATTACATAATATCTTAAGATGATTTATAAGAAATTGGTCTTCATTTTACTACTAAAATTGATGTCAAGATACAAGCACAATAAAATTTCTATTTTAAAATTCAAGTACTATTAGGTCCTTTACATAGTTCAAATATAGTGGGGGGCTTTCATCCTTATCCAACCGTTTGTGGACTATCTCTGATGATATCAGTGTTCATAATAGATTCTACCATGCTGTTTTATTCAAAGAGGAGTTTTTAAAAATAAACTAAGACATGAATAAATGGATTAAATACATTTTCATGGTACCAGTAACTATGCCAGCATACATTCTTACAACTTCTAGTCATTACATTTTTTAAACCAATTCTGATTAAGTGAAGGGGGTCCATTTTGAAAGGAATCTAGTAAGAATGAGAATTTGAGTTCATGAGCTATATAAAGTCATCTCTCTGTCAACACTGCACATTTTCTCATTAATCAGGCCATAAGGCCAAAGAGGACATGAATTAGTCATTGTTAAAGATAACAGCTATTTAAGAGCTCCTGAGAGCTGCTTGACAAATGTACAATCCCAGTGACTTTTTGGTATAGTCATTGGCAATGCAGTGGAACACAGCAACAGAACTGAGAACAGACAAAAAGGCGTCCAACTTTGAAAGCTGAGCTAATGGTGGAAGCCATGGTTTCTAAGCCTGGTCCCACTACTGAAGTCTCTTAAATTTAGGACTGACATAAAGTTTTATCATCATACCATGACACCTTTGAGAGTTAATAGTAATTTTTCCAGGATTATAAAACAAGTTTTTAATTGTGGCTTGTGGTCACCTCTCTCACTGTATGCTGAAACAATGATTTTCCTAAGTACTACTGGTCAAAAGAGATTTAATGCATGTGAGTGTGTAATCCACACCTAAGGATTATTGGCTACCCAAATGCCTTACTGAAATTTGTTACATTGCCTACTAATGAATTACCTCCATAAAGTACAGTTTTCTATTAGTCTGTCATTATGGCCTTAGTGACTACCAAAGTCACTAATTTATTGATGGTTTTGGAATGCTGAAATGAGGCAGTTAAATTTTTAGTGTGGCTGTGGTTTTTACATCTCACTCTTGCTTATTAATGTGTGTAACGTGTGTGTCTGTGCGAGAGAGTGTTTTATGTTATCAATCAGCATGTTATATTAGGTTATTTAGTAGTGATAAATTAGTTGAATAATAATATATGAAATGAGGCATTGAATGTAATCCTCATTACTAAATATTTTAAAAACAAATTAAATCCCTCCTCCACTTTCAAAATCAATGTTGGCAAAGTAATTGACTACCCAGAAACTGGTTTGGGTGGTTTTAAAATAGCCAATTATAGTGATTAAGATTCATTACACTATTATAACCTCTGATGATGCACTCAGCTCTCTCACTGGTGTATAAGAATAACAAGAGATGGTCACATAGTGAATTTGTTTATGAAATATAAAACTCTTTGTATGTGTATGTGTGTTGATTTAGAAATACATAAAGTGGTGCTCTGAATTTTAAAAAAAATTGGATTGTGCTAGTATCTTTTGTGTTTTAAGTTGTATAATTTCTCTGAATGTGTAACTGCCATGTAAAGAGGAGGCAATATAGAAAATACATTGAAAACCCAAGTTAAGTTCCATTTGCCACTTCCTGTATGTATTGCTACCCTAATTGACCAAATTCCTTAACTTCCCTGACCTTCACTTTGCAAATAAGAAAACTGTGACAATAAACCCTATTCTAGTTGTTTAGCCAGCAACTAACAGCTGCCCCAACACCCATAGCAAGAACAGTAATCTCCTGCCTCAGCTAGGCTCATCCTGTAATTCCCAGTGGCAGCTACCTTTCACCTCTTAACAACGTGTCTTAAATAATTGTTCATGTTGATATTTGTTGATGTACTGTTTTAGACATCATCAACCAAATAGGTATCATGGTAGATGAGGATTCAACTTTTTGCACTAACCATCTTCAGATTAAGGCCTTTCAGATTTAGTTTCATATGTCCTGCTGTTGAGCATATGGAATGAGGTGAGAGATGGTCATAGGAGATCTATGGATGGACTGCTGTTTATACAAACTTTAGTTCTTTGTTTCCAACTATTAGACCCATTTTCATAGTTTTTACTACCTGTGCTTAACCTTTTCTGAGTAGCTGTAGTAAATCCTGATTATCACTTCAAGTTTTAGCTGCATGTGGGGTATTCTTATATTGCTATGCCTTCATCTATATCTTTTGAAAACAAGTTCTCTCTCATCCACTTGTGCCTACTCATATTATTCCTTTTACCCTTATTTAAAATTGTGATCTTTAACTGACACTTTAGTGTCTTTGGAGACAAAAAAGGAGTCTATGCATGTTTTTATTTCATGTCTTACAACTATGAACAGTTGGCTGCTAGGGTCCCTTGGCTTGTGGAAATTGTAATTTTGCTCAGGCACAAATTTGAATTGCTGGTTATGATTGGTCAGAACCAATCAAACAGCATAGTGCATTTGGGAACTTCATGACTGATAGCTTCTTAGTGTACTGGTGGAAGTTTTATAATCCTTACCATGTAACTCCTTGTGAAATCACAATTTTATTTATGAAAGAAAATGTGAGAAGAAGCTCATATGCTGGTGAGCTAGTGATGAAAGGGAATAAAATATGAAACCATACTCCTTAAAATGATAAAAGTTTTCCAGGAATTAAAAAAATGGGTTCTGGGCTGGAGCAGTGGCTTGATGGGTTTCGGGCTTGCCTGGCATGCCTGAGGACACGGGTTCAAACCCCAGCACCCACATACACAACTAAGTGTTAGAGCAATGAAAGCTATGTGAAAAACTCAATAAAAGTTGATTCATTCTCTCTCTCTCTCTCTTTCTTTCTTTTAAAAAAAATGGGTTTTGGGGGATGGAGAGGTAGCTAGCTCAGTGGTAGAGTGCTTGCCTGGCATGCACTACGACCCAGGTTCGAACCCCAGCAACAAATACACAATTTAGTGTCAGAAAAATAAAAAACAGACAAAAAATAAATAAAATTGACTCTTTCTCCTTCTCTCTTTGTCTCTCTCTCTCTCTCTCTCTCCCTCCCTCCCTCTTTCTCCCCCCTCCCTCTCTCCCTCTTTTCCTCTCTTTGTTTAAAAAAATGGGTTGTGGAAAGTAGTCCTTTGGATTCATAGCATATACAAAACCAATGTATGCTTGGTATTAAAATAAGCAAAAAGAATTAGTAAAACTTTGAATAAATATTACAGTCAATTGGGAATTTTTAGTCCAGTGAAGGTGAAAAGATAGACTGCTTTTATATGTACAGGAGTGACATGGTTGAGTGAAAATGTGATTGTACAGAAACTGGAGCCTTTGTAAACATCACAGGACAATAGTGAGTTAATAAAATAGGTTGACCTCTTCATTCTGCCCATTAAAGAATGAAAGTGGGACTTTTGTGCAACGTTTGTGAATTAATTTTTCAGGACACTGCATTGTCTGAGACATAATTTAGGTAAGAACCATATCTTTTATTTATGGGTATCATGACTGAAAAATAAAAATACCTTAGAAGCATTAGTAACTTTCTTGATTTTAGATGCTATGTTATATAACTGCATAACTATTTGTGGTTTTTTCAGATTTTTTTTCTTCAAATGTAATATCCATGCATTTCTGTGGGTAAAAGATGTCATTAGACAAAAGGAAAAGAAATTTTAAAAGAATTGAAAAATAAAGTCAAACCTACCCAAAAGTACCTATCAGTGATTCAGAATCAGCTTGCTAATTCCATTTAAAAATACATAAAACACAATCATAGTATGTGTCAAGCACTTATTAATTACTAAAGACCGAATCTGAGTAGGTTGATGTTTTCTTACACATATGTGAGTAATTCATCTTCTGCTATGGCACTTTGTGTTTCTCTGTATTTCTTGTGACACAGTAGATGCCATGAGTGAGATGCTTACTTATCTAATTGTCTTTCCTGTAGAGCTTGGCAAAGCTTTTATCATTCTTTATGATTGATAATTCAAATGCTTCTTCCTTTATTGCTAGTTTTTACCATATTTGTTTTGGGAAAATTGAATATATTCAAAGCCTAATGGAAACTCAACAATTTGAAAACTTTATTATAGCAACTGAAAACTTTCATCTATTTGTTATATTCAAACCCAACATGTTTAACCTAGAACCTGTTTTGGAATTTTAGCAACCCTGTGAAATCAATTTATAAGTTCTTCTACTATTGTTTTATGGCCATTTTACACCCACCCCCAAGTCTGAACATGCTTGGTTATATTTCCCACATTTGTGGTTGGTGGTGGCACAGGAACAAAAAACTAAACTAAAACAAAATAAAAACACTTCTAGAATCCCAGGGCAGCACCCTTCCCACAAAGATCTCTTTTATACAATGAGTCTCTTCATTCATTTATTCAAAAAGACCTTACAGAAAGTTTAAGAGTGAAAAATACCTAGCCCTGCTCTCAAGCAGCACCCATTAGCACTAGTTCATTGCAGAAATTCATGGGACATCTTTCAGTTACAATCTATATTCTGTGTCCAGTGTGCACACACAGAAGTCCATTTTAGTCTTTGATAATATAACAAGAAGCTCCCAACTTTCACCAAAAAAAAAAAAAATCCAAAAAACAAAAAAGAAAATGGACTATAAGGGATTCACAACGGAAAGGTTTTTGCTTTCTGATCTCCAGTGTGCTCAGATTGACTGTTGAGTATAAGCCAGTTGGTCATGTATCTTAGTAGTGCCTATTTCAACATTCTTTCCCATAGTCTATCAGAGCTCATCTATGCCATTTGATAGCTGGAACTAAATATATCATCCTCCATACTGAAAAATGAAGTTCTTAATTCTCTTTGTAGGAGTGTAACTTACATGTAGATTTTAGCCATAATTTCTCTTCATGATATGCCAGATATGGTTTCTCAGAAAAGATGGCTGGAGCATGTCATTTGCTTTGATCTTTAAGATAATTACCCATGAACAATTTTTTCCTAATTCCCTACATTGTTACACGAGGATTAATACATTTTCAGGGAGAAATCTTAAAATACAACTATCTTATTCTGCAGCAGCTGTCATATAAATAGAAATTAAAGATGTGCAAGGATTAATAGTTTATTTCTTCTTCTGAGTGGTTTATGCTCATTCCTTGGAGACGTGCAATCACCAGTAGTGTTTTAAGTGACTTATCATAATTTCTCTCTTCTTTCATTGTTCCTTAAGACAAAAATAATATTTCTCAGTGTTCAAACAGTGTTTTACATTTTCCATTTTTCCCTGAAATAGTCCTCAGTAAGGGTGTTTTCTCTTTACATTTTTAAATTAATTGTGACTGTTATTTTGGCATTACCAATCTGTGTATTCCCAGTTATTTATAGAACTGGGCTTACTATTTTAAGACTCTGTCTGTAAAGCTTTCATTATCCATAATTGTCTGTTTTGAATATTCAAAAATTTTTTAAAGAGAGAAGGACAGTGAGAGAGAGAGAGAGAATCAATTTTTTTTTAATTTATCATGTGGCTTTCATTGCTTCAACACTTTGTTGTGTACATGGTGCTGGGATTTGAACCCATGTCCCCACACATGCTAGGCAAGCACAGCAACTGCTGAGCCACCGCTCCAGACCTGAGTTTTCCAACATTTTAAAACACCAACACCGATCTTATTTTCAGGATGCTTATAATAGTGGTAAACTAGATTTTCTCGTATGATTTTATCATGTTCTTTACTGAAATCTCTAATTTTGATTACTCGATCTCATTTTGTATCTAGCCTTGCTAGCATTTATATTGCCTGGAGAGAAAACAAAGTTGTCATCTTAATATCCTCTTTTCTTTAATCTGGCCCAGCTGACCTTAAAAAGACACTTTGTTCTAATTGTGGTAGTAGCTGAGCATCAAGGAGAGATCTGTGGCCCAGGAATCAGGAGGTACTGTTTCTGGTTGTGGGTCTGAAACTAAGATATGTAAGCAAATGATACAGTTTCCTAACACGTAAAAACCAAAACATTGTTTTAGTCTTTCTCTCAGGTACTCTCTCTCTCTACATTTTGACATTGGAGTAAATTATACTGCTGAACCAGAGGTTTCCATGGACAACACTGGGTTCTTTGGAGTGTTTTGTACATAGAGTTAGGGTTGAGCTGTGGTAAAATTACTGAGTTGGTCTTTTAGTGTTAAATTTCATATGATGATGTTAGCCCTCAGTCAGCTACCTTTCTCTGCTGCAGTGTTGTGTGTGCACTCCTCACACTAGTTCATGAAATTCATCTGTTCATTCCTTTGAAAGGTATTTACTGAGCATTTGTACCAGGCACTGTCCAGTTCTAGGGCTACAAAGATGAGAATTTCAAAATTGGAAGAAGAAAGAATCTGATGAGCGATGACCCAAGTATGCAGTTAGTATGATGTTAGCCTCTAGGTGAAGATTTTCTCATGGGTGGATGATTAAGGAGAAGTGGAGCATCAAAAGAGGCCTCACCAGTGGGAAGCACCAAGCTTCACCTGGGAAAGACAATGCTAGTGTTGAAGGACATGTGGTTCGTGTCATGGATGAAGGCATCACTAAGAGGTAAAACAGCTGATATTTGTGGATGAGATGTAAGGTTAGGGAAGCAGCTGGAGATAAAAGGCAAGGAAAGAGAGGGGGGAAGTTGCTGGAGATCGGAATGGAGGAAAGTTTAGGAAAATTTAGGATATGACAACTTGACTGAATATCTATGGTAAGGAAAAGGGAAGGATTTCACATGGTTTCTGGGTTTCTGGCTTAGTTAGTGGGACCAGAAAGCCAAAGTTTTGCCATTTGACTAAAAAACACTACTAATAAAACCTACACACACATATAACTACTTAAAATGTATGCCAGTTGGTACTCTGAATGATTGAACTTCTTGATGTTCCTTGTTAGTCTCACTGTGGTTGTAGACTTTGGTGAGGGAACACGAGTCACTTTCTTGGAGCCTCCCCCAGGTCAGCAGCAGGACCCCCTGGGACTTACCTTTTCTGAACTACATTAGCCTGCTGCACCTCTTTCTTTACTTTTGCTTAATTTTTATGCTGATATGCCTAATTTGTATGAACATCATCTTAGAGAAATAATTTTGGGTAATGGTTTGAAAAAAGTTTCTCCTTATGTAAAAAGTTCATGGTTTTAAATCAAATGCCTTCTAAGAGGGGCTTTTATTTATAATCTAGGGTTTTATTTTTATGCCTTGAGAATTAAGTACTCCATAGAAGTATTTGACTAAGATATATTGTGCCTATCGGTGCCTAATGAAGCACTAACCACAGTAAATGGTGAGTGACAGTTTAATCAATTCAGTTCCTTCAGTAGTCATCAAGGGCATGGTGGAATGTGATTTTTTAATCTTTCACTTTTCAAATATTGTGAATATGAAAATGAAAAGATCACATCTGTTATATGTAATAAACTTTCTTGGGTTATAAATAATAAAATATTATTTTTTAATTTTTTTCTTTTAGAAGCTGATTTCCTAGGGAACAAAACTCTATGGTCTGTTTTACAAATATATATCTTCTTTGAGAGATAAGGGAGATAAATATGTGACTGCCTTGATAGCTTGCATTGCAGCAAACCATGGCTAAATAAAATTTATCTACCAGGCTAATTGACATGAACACTTTCTCAATTGGTATTGCATTCCTGTGCTCTAAATGTAGATTCTTATTTAGTCTATTTTACTAATCTGTTATTTCTTTGTTGTTCCTTTGGCTAGAGCCAGAATACATGTTCAGAGAATTAATCTGAGTTATCAAACTTCTTTCAAAACAATTATCTAGATTCCATTAGATACTTGCTCTTTATCTGATTTTGAGAAAAGCTGCATTTGCATTACTTGAGAGCTGGTTAGAAATGCAGGATCTTAGGCTTCAACCCACACCTGGTAAATCAGTATCCAGGTTCCAGCAGAATCCCCACGTGACCAGCATACACATTAAACAGGGAGAGGCACTGCTTCACATGCTTTCTTTGGATGGGCTTTTGCAGGCTTTGAGGAAATTTCTGGTGCCAGCCTAACATTGAAGGGGGGGGAGAAAGGCAAAATAATCCCTTATGCTGAGTTATGGTTCTGTTCATCTGCTTGCCTCCTGTCAGAAACAGCTTGACAGTGTCTTTATCTGCAACCCTCTTTCCAAATGTTTTGACAATGCACATGGTTCTTAATGGCTCTGAGTAATTCTCTGAACTTGAGCAGAGGCCTCTCATAACTTACAGTTAGGAGGTCTGTGCCAGAAGGTGCAGGCTTCCCCCTGCTGTGAGAGCAGAGGGTGGGGGGGGGGTTGCTGTCCCCCCCTGCACACAGGGAATGCATAGGCTGTGCTGCATTGATCCCTCCTGGGCTTTGTGGGTAGATACTGCCACTTGGGAGTGCAACTGTTACTGTTTGCTTTAAAGCCCTCTGTCCTGAGGAATCTTAAGTATTTAGGTGAAACTAGAAACTAAAATCTTTGTGGGGGTTGAGATTTTAATTGCACCGAAGTTAAAAATATGAAAGTCTTTCTGCATTGTTTGCTGAGGTTGAATCAGACATTTGCCCTGAGAATTAGTGAAGAATGCTATTTTATTTTTTGATAATTTTTTTGACTAAGACCAAGATTAGATTTATGTCAGAGAAACAAGAATACCTGGCCTTATTTTCTACATCCTCATGTTATTTAACCATTTATTGGGTTAATTGCCATTTTGTATACAACAATAATGTCTTCAATGAGAAAATTGGCTGGGCGCATTACGCTTAAAATATTATGTGCCAGAGGGGCTGGAGCAGTGGCTGGGCAGTTACAGAACTTGCCTGGCATGCACAAGTATACAGGTTCAAACCCCAAGACCCATGTACACAACAAAGTATCACAGCAACGAAAGTCATGTGAAAAGCTCAATAAAAATTGATTCACTCTCTCTCTCTCTCTCTCTCTCTCTCTCTCTTTCTCTCTTTCTCACTGTCCTTCTCTCTTTAAAAAAAAAAATTGCCAGGCATGGAGCTGTAGCTCAATGGTTACAGCACTTGCCTGTCATACACAAGGACTTGGGTTCAAACCCCAGCATCAAGTATACATCAAAGTGTTGTAGCAGTGAAAGCCATATGAAAAACTAAATAAAATAGATTCTCTCTCTCTCTCTCACCCT
This sequence comes from Aplodontia rufa, assembly GCA_004027875.1. Classification (NCBI taxonomy): domain Eukaryota; kingdom Metazoa; phylum Chordata; class Mammalia; order Rodentia; family Aplodontiidae; genus Aplodontia; species Aplodontia rufa. The sequence continues at coordinate 57,127 of PVKS010009458.1, forward strand.
CTCACCATACCTCTCTCTTTAAAAAAGAAAAAAAATTATGTGTCAAAGGCAGACATTCTGATGGACATAATTAATCCCTATTTTAGTTGAAAGATATAAACTAGTTCTATACCATAACATCTCAACAGTACTTTAATAAACAGATATTTCAGAGTGTTGGTGACTTTAGTGACCTGTGCCTATTTCATGCAGGCTTGATAGTGTGGCCATATTGCTGTAATCCCTTTCACTCATGTAGATTACACCTTTAAAAGTAAAAGACCAAGTCCTCATTCTAAGATAATGGTGGCTAATCCATTTACAAGTAAAATAAATTACAATTGTGGAAAGAATTGTGGAAATTGTGGAAATTAGGGGAGCTTGGAGTTAGGGAAGCTAACCCACTAAGAGAAATCAGAAATACTTTCAAAGATGCAACATTAAACTTGCCTGTTCCCTACTCTGCTGGAGAACAGTTCTTATTCCTTCCCTATGAATTTCTTTTTTTCCGTCTACATTCCTCCTTTGCCTCAGATATAATAATTGATGGTTTTTTCATCTTGAATTTCTTTGCCTTAGAGTGTGTATATCAATTTTCAAATACCTTCAAATCAAACCTAGTTAATCTTTAGTTTGCTGCCCAAGTTCTTTAAGCTTGAACCTCAACTAACGTTTCACATTCTGAGCTGGTAGTTTTAGATTGCTCATGTTCCTTCTAAGAAAAAAGATCATCAAAATACTCACTGTTATTGTTGTGTTGTTATTGTTTTGTTTTTGGTTTTATTTTTTCTACATATATGGGGAATACTAGAAATAATTTCTATTTACAGTGTCTGATTCTCTGTGTAATCCCTATCCAGGAACTCCTATCCTCCATTTTTCCTTCTTGTTTAAAATAAACTTTCAATTTGAGAATGGTATTGGATTTATAGAAGTTTTGCAAAGGTATTAGAAATATTACTCATTATTTTATTCTATGGTTAGCATCTTATATAACTGTAGTATATTTATGACAACAAGGAACCCACATTGATACATTACTGTTCTATTAACTGGCTTTATTTTTAACTTTTTTTTTAGTACTGAGGATTGAACCCAGAGGCACTCTACCATTGTGCTACATTCCCAAACTTTTTATTTGGAGACAGTCTCATTGCGTTTCCTAAGCTGTCCTTGAACTTGCAATCCTCCTGCCTCACCCTCCCAAGTCCTGGAATTATAGGTGTGTACCACCTTACCTGTACTTATTTTTCACATTTTAGGAAACACTGTCTCACTATTTTGCCCAGGCTTGCCCTGAACACTTGGGCTCAAGTGATCCCACCTCAGCCTCTGGAGTAGCTGAGATTACAGATATGTGCCACTATGCCCAGTTTCTGAATAACTTTATTTTGATTTTGCTAGTTTTTGTGTAACTTCTTTTTCCACATTAGAATTCCATCCAGGCTACCACTTTGCACTTAGTTGTCATGTGTCCTTAGCCTACCCTGTATAATGTTAGTTTCTCAGACTTTCCTTGTTTTAGGTTACATTAACATCTTGGGAAGTACTGGTCAGATATTTTTTAAATTGTCCCTCAGTTTGGATTTGTTTAATTATGGGGGAGAAGATAATAGAGATGAAATGACATTCTTATCACATAAAACCAAGGTTACATAATATCAACCTGACTTAATTACTGGTGATATTAACCTTGATCATATGGGCTCAGGCAATGTTGGATGTCTTGCTTAGTGATAACTTGCTGCCCACCCCTAGTGCCATCTACATTCTATACTCTTTGGAAATGATTTGCCAAGCTCAACTCATACTCTCACACTGACCAGTCAGGGAGGAAGGATGATTGCATTACCTTTTCTTTTTCTTTTTTCATTTTTTTTTAAGAGAGAGAAGGACAGTGAAAAAGAGAAAGAGAGAAAATCAATTTTTATTGAGTTTTTCACATGGCATTCGTTGCTCTGACACTTGGTTGTGTACTCGCGCATGCCTGGCAAGCGCCCTAACCGCTAAGCCACCACTCCAGCCCCCAGTTGCATTGCTTTTTATTCAGGCATTTGACAAATATCTTTGAGCCTTTAATAGGTGCCTAATACTGGGCTATGTCCTGGAGGCAGGACAGCGATAACACTCTCTTCTCTAATATTATGAATCTTCCATTTGGAGGAGACAGCACCCCCGCCCCAAAGGGAACAAACAAGGGCAAGGTGGGTAAGATGTGAGGGCTGGGGGACAAGGAAGAATCAGCCTCACTATGGTAGCTGGTAAAGGTGGTTTCAATTAGAGCTGCCTCTGAATAACAAGTAGTGATTATCCATACACTTAGGTAGAGGAAATAACAACTGCGCAGAGACCCTGAAGTGGGAAAGAGTGTGGTGTGTTTAAGGAACAGACAAGAATAATGTGCCTGGAACAATGTGCGGAGGAAATCTGAATAGAGATGTGATGGGAATTTGCAAAGCAAGGTCAGAGACTCAGCATGTGGGGCCTTCTCTGACCCTGCTATGGTTTGCATGTTTTCTCAAAGGTTGATGTGTTAGAAGCTTGGTCTTCAGGTTGGTGGTATTGAAAGTTGGTGGGAACTTTAAAAGATCAGGCTCCATGGAAAGTCGCTGGATGTGTGCTCTTGGAAGGGATTGAGTTCTTTCTTATGGATCCTGGTTAATTCTTGCTAGAGGATTGTTATAAAGGCCTAGCCCCATACAGCTCTCTGGCTTCCTATTTTGAGATGTGATTACTTTGTCCCATATATTCCTACCATTAACACATATGGCATGATACAGCCATGGTGGGGACCCTCAGCAGAACCTGCCATCTGGAGTTTCAGCATCCCAAACTGTGAGCTAACTAATCCTCTTTTCTTTATGAAGTTAGCCTGCCACAGATATGTTACAAGATTGTTGTGAATTCATTGAAGACCATGCAACCAAAATTGCAGAACAAAAAGCATCAGAACAGTTGGCCAGTTAATAATAAATGCTACATTATTTTTTCCAAATTTTAAATTGTCATATTTGTTAGCCTTTGAAAAATTGTGATTTCTCTTTCTAAATTTGCCTGGGTGTCTGATTTTTTATTCATAATTTTGTTTTATTTTTCATTACAAAAACTCCCAAACTGTATGTCAGGTCCAAAAGAATATCAGTCTCTGCTAGTACTAACAAAAGAATGATCAACTTTGCTTAGGATCTCATTTTGAATTGTAGTGAAAAAATAATTCAAATACCAATGATACAGGTTAAATTTGGAAGTTTTAAGTTCAAAAGAATTGAAAGATGTTGAGCATGGGTAGTGTTTTATATATTACTGTTAACTAATCCTAAAAAAAGAGTTTGAGCATACTGAATTCTGTCACAGTTTAACACAAGCTTTTGTGACCAGCTCTTTTCTTTAAAAATTTTAACTAGTTGATGATAATTACATAATTATTAAATTCCAAAAAGAAGTCACAAATTAGACATTTCCTGATATAAGATTATATGTTACAAGTATTTTACTAAAGTGGATGAATTCATTCTCAGAAAATCGCTCAGTGCAGTCAGCTTGATCTGTCAAGAGAAAGGAGGCACAGGGCTAATGGAGGGCATGAAGGTGGAGGAGAAGGAAGCAGGCAGTGTGATCTGTTTATGTAACATTGAAGGGCTTTTATTGCCATTTATCAATAAGGCAGCTCCAGTAATAAAAATTCTGCTATGTTAATATGCTGGTATGTTTTATAAGTCTACTTGCATTTTTCTTGTGTATTATACTTTTTGTATATCTTTTTAGTGTAATTCTTTCAGCTTTGTTAATATATCATCAAGCATCTTTGAAAAAGATGGTGTCATAGGAAGCATCCATTAGAAATGGAAGTCCAAATGCCTTACTTAGCCAGACAAGCACCAATAGAAAAATAGTATCATTCCATGCCAGCTGAATAGGATTGCATCATAATTGATCTTTTAATTATTCCAAGTATCCTGCTTTGGAGATGATATAAATTAATAACAAGTAGTGGTGAAAGGAATTCTTTTGACAGTCCTAACCTTTTGGTGGTTGCTGTGACAGCATATCTGTGTACAATGTGGGGTGGCTATGGTGACTGGTAAGGGGTCTTCATACTGAGTTGCAGCTTGTGGTTAGAAAGATGAGGGTCAAAAGGAAGCCAATAGAGAGAACACTCTAAATATAGAAAAAGGAAGGCCAGGTTTAAGACCCAAGATACTCTATGTCTTATTAAATAAGAATAGAAATGTAGGTCAGTAGTTTTGGAAGTTTTTGATAGAAAATTTTGGAAAACCACCATCCTGGAATTTTAAATAGACTTTACTGGACCCAAACCCCACTATTTATAGGCATTCCATTGCATTTTATTATGCTAATAAAATAAATCCATACCTGCTATGTCTCTCAAATCTAAAATGTAAACAACTTGAGTTAAAACCATCTTTTTAGAATAATGATTTGAAACTAATACTTTTTGCTTAAATAAAATAATTTTTATGATATGAAGTTAGGCTTGTTTAATTTTAGTCATTTTGTCACTGTGTGTGTTTAAGTAGAAATTATGTATATAAGAGGAAGGACATTTCTGCAGATGTACTACTTTAATTTCAAAACATCATTTTTATACAACTATAATAACAACTGGAAAAGCTGTAGAGAAAGAGATCACTTGTCTTTACCCCTCAGGATTCATAAGAAAGTTAACAGCACAAGGGTTTGAGGGCAGCAATTAACAAATGTGCCAATATGTTCATGACTTTTTTAGGAATAGTTACAGGAAAAAAAATCCATTCAAAATAGAGCCATTAAAAATATGGATAACTGGGATTGGAACAGGGGCCCAGCAGTTACTGTGCTTGCCTGGCATGTACAAGGATGCATATTCAAAAAACAATTAACGTAATCCACCATTTAAACAGAATCAAGGACAAAAACCATATGATCATCTCATTGGATGCAGAAAAAGCCTTTGATAAAATCCAGCACCCTTTTATGTTCAAAACTCTAGAAAAGATGGGGTTCAAAGGACCATTTCTGAACTTTGTTAACTCTATATATGCTAAACCCTCAGCTAGTATAATACTAAACGGAGAAAAGCTGAAAGCATTTCCACTAAAGTCAGGAACAAGACAAGGCTGTCCGCTCTCACCTCTTTTATTCAATATTGTTCTTGAGACCCTAGATGGAGCAATCAGGCAAGAGAAAGAAATCAAACACGTAAAAATAGGAAGAGAGGAAGACAGACTCTCTCTTTTTGCTGATGACATGATCCTGTATCTGGAAGATCCAAAAAACTCCATCAATAAACTGCTCGAACTCATAAGTAGATTTAGCAAAGTGGCAGGATATAAGATCAACATGCATAAATCAATAGCTTTCCTATATACCAATAATAACAGGACTGAAGAAGAAGTCAGGAATTCAGTTCCTTTCAAAATAGCTTCGAAAAAAATAAAATACTTGGGAATTAACCTAACAAGGGAAATCAAAGATCTCTTCAATGAAAACTATCAAACATTGAAGAACGAAATCCAAGATGACCTAAGAAGATGGAAAGATGTCCCATGCTCTTGGATAGGCAGAATTAATATAATAAAAATGGCCATTCTACCATAAGCTTTATATAGATTTAATGCTATCCCTATAAAAATACCTATGTCGTTCTTTACAGACATAGAAAAAGCAATTCTCAAATTCATTTGGAACAACAAGAAACCAAGAATTGCCAAAGCACTACTAAGCAAGAAAGATGAAACAGGCGGTCTTGCCATTCCAGATCTAAAACTATACTATAGAGCCATAGTAACAAAGACAGCATGGTACTGGTATCAAGATAGGAAAGAAGACCAATGGAATAGAGTAGAAGACCCTGAAACAAATCCTCGAATCTTTAAACATCTGATTTTTTACAAAGGGGGACAAAATATTACATGGAGAAGTGACAGCCTCTTCAACAAATGGTGCTAAACAAACTGGTCATCCACCTGCAGAAAGTTGAAATTAGACCCATATCTTTTTCCTTGCACAAGAATCAAATCAAAATGGATCAAGGAGCTTGGTATTAAACCAGCTATGTTGCAACTGATAGAAGACAAAATACATCCAACACTTCAACATTTGGGAATAGGCAAAGACTTTCTCAACAGGTCTCCAAAAGTGAAGGAAGTAAAGTCAAAAATCAGTGAATGGGATGCCATAAAGCTAAAAAGCTTTTGTACTGCCAAGGAAACAATCAAAAGAGTCAAGAGGTTTCCTACGGAAATGGAGCGAATCATGGGCTATGATTCCTCTGACAAGGGTCTCATATCCAGAATCTACAAAATCCTCTAAAATGTCAACTACAAAACACTAACAGCCCAATTAGTAAATGGGCCAAAGAGCTAAATAGAAACTTCTCACCAGAAGACATTGATCAAGCCAATGAATATATGAGAAAGTGCTCTAAATCTCTAGTAATCAGAGAAATGCAAATGAAAACCACATTAAGATATCACCTTACGCCAGTCAGAATGGCAAAGATGAAGAAAATGAACAATAATGCTGGAGGGGCTGTGGAGAGATAGGCACACTAACACACTGTTGGTGGAGCTGCAGACTGGTACAACCCCTCTGGAAAGCAGCGTGGAGAATCCTCAAAAAACTAGGGATGAGCCCACCATTTGACCCTGCTATTCCACTCCTGGGTATCTTTCCAGGGGATTTAGAATCAGCACATTATAGTGACACAGCAATATCTATGTTCATAGCAGCACAATTTACTATTGCTAGGCTATGGAAACAACCCAGATGTCCCTCACTGGATGAATGGATCCAAAAACTGTGGTACATTTATACCATGGAATATTACACAGCAATTAGA
>PVKS010009459.1:0-15356 GCA_004027875.1 Aplodontia rufa
GAACCAACCCAGATGTCCCTCACTTGATGAGTGGATACAAAAGCTTTGGTTCATATATACTATGGAATACTACTCGGCCATCAGAGAAGACGATATTATAGCTTTCAAAATTAAATGGATGGAGATCGACAGAATTATGCTTAGTGAAGTCTCCCAATCTCAGAGACTTAAGGGCCGAATGGTTTCTCTCATCTGTTGATACTAGAATTTATGTTGAAGCAGTAGGACAGACAACTGACCTAACAAAACCTCAAATTGAATGACTTTCAATGCAACAGGGGTGAAAGCTCCCTAGGTAACTTGGAGGTGTAGGGAAGGGCATGGGGAGGGAGGAGGGTATATGAAGAACTCATAGGAGTCTGGTGATTGGGAAGATGGGGGAACCATACCAGAAGCCGATGTTATTACTACACTAGATACCCATTTAACACATGAGTTCTTCTGGGGGAAACTGCAATAGATGAAACCCATAGTAGCTTATCTATGCGTTAGCATTACCCCTGGTTAACAAAGCTTATACACATTGATTGCTACTGTTTTGACAATGTTTCCCCCTCATCTGTATCCTGTATCGCTATATACTTCTAATAAATGTGAAAAACAAAACAAAACAAAAAAACAACTGAGTGGTTCTCTACCATGACTAAATATCAGAATCTCTGAGAAAATAATAAATGCCAATGCCTATGCTCCTTATCTTCAGAATCCGGCAGGAAGATCCAGGAATCAGTATGTTTTAAAAGCTTTCTAGCTATTTCTAATGAACAACCAAGGTAGAGATCCACTGTTCCAACAAGAACAGTTGGAAGCTTTCTACAATTCTAATTTCAATGTACATACGAGTCACTTGGGGATTTGTTAAAGTGCAGATCCTGACAAGGTAGGTCAGTTTGGAGCCTGAGATGCAGAATTGCTAACAACCTCTCCTGGCGATGCTGATATCACAGACTGCAAACCACTTAACTAGAGAAAAGACTTAGAAAAGTTAATACAAGTAGTAAATTCCAAAACACAAAGGGAAGAGATAAGACAGAAAAAGAAATTGACCTTTTTTTTTCAAAGTTTTTTTTTCAAAGTACAAAACAGAAACAACTATATGATCTCTTTTAATATAACCAAAAACTTTAATTTTGTCCTTCTGTGGTCTAGATGTTTGTGTAAACTCCCAACAACAAATTCATTATATTGAAAAAAAATATTTTTTGAGATGGGGTCTCGCTAGGTTGCTCAGAATGACCTTGAACTGACCTCCTAAATAGCTGGGATTCTGGGTGTGCACCACTGTGCCCAACTAGGGGCAAGCTTTAGGCAACACAGGCAGAATTGACATTTGGGTTGAAATTACAGTGAAACTGAAAATAATGGTAAGACAAACATGAACCCCAGCATTTGTTGAGGGCTGAAATGAGGCATTTTAGGCTCTATATTCCTTCCAGCACTCCAACGTCTTGCCTTCTGACCAAAGTACTCAAGTGCTGGGGCTCTTCTCCTGTTGTGTCCAGCAAAGAGTGTAGCAAGGGCCAAGTGCAACACATTGGCTTCAGGCCCTCTCCACTGGCTCATCACCCAACCATGAAAAATGGTGGAAGGACTGAACTTTTACCACCTTCCTTGGTGAATGGGTATGATGACTCCAGAGTACACTTAAGGGGTGGAGGGTTATCGGAAGGTGTTGTGAAGGGAGCCCAGGTTCTTGTAACCAAGCTCTCTCTCCTGGGACTGGGTGACAAGAGTGTACATAAAGTGCCAGGCAGAGTTCACCTGGGCTGGGCATAGCAAGGAATGGTGGCAAACAGGGTAGCATGTATAGGAAATGGGTAGGAAGGATAGGGAGCCAGAGAGAGAAGGCAGTAAGTTCATGATTCTGGAAGACCAGTTTGAACTCAGGGGCTAATTTTTTTATTTTTTAAATTGAGTTGTATTGTTGTACAATCATAAATGCGTATGTAGTTAACAATACAATATGAACCGGATCCTAATCCTGAATCACGCCCACACTGCCCTCACTCATTCATTCTCTTGACTCTTCTACATTTCTTCCCTATAACAGATATAAATGTTCATATATGTATATATAAATATGTGTGTGTATATGATTGTGCTTTTTCCAGAATTAAATGATTGCATAAGATTTATTTGGCTTCCCAGGTGAGTTAAGAGTAAGCTACATTATTGATACCCCATTAAACCCCTCCCTTTTTCTAACTGTTGTAAAATACACATAACATAAAACTTACTGGGGCTGGAGCGGTAGGTCAGCAATTACAGTGCTTGCCTGGCTCGTGTGAAGATGCAGGTTCGAACCCCAGCACCACATACACAATGAAGTGTTGGAACAATGAAAACCAGATGAAAAACTAAATAAAACTGATTGTCTCTCTCTCTATCCCTACTAAAAAAAAAGCATAAAACTTACCATCTTAGCCACTGTTTAGTGTGCAGTTTAGTGGCATTCCATGCATTCACATCGTTGTGCTGCCATCACCACAGTCCATCTGCAGAGCTCTTTTCTTCATCTTGGAAAACTAGAACTCTATCCCCAGTGCACTCACCAACTCATGTAAGTGGAATACTACCGTATTTGTCTTCAAGGTTCATCCATCTTCTAGCATGTGTTGGAATTTTCCTCCTTTTTAAGACTGAATAATATTCCATAGGACTATATGCCACATTTTGTTTATCCAGTTGTCTGTGGAAAGTCACTTGGGTTGTTTCTACCAGTGGGCTACGATGAGCCTGGGTGTACAAATCTTTCTTCAGGACCCTGCTTTTAATTCTTTGGAATATATGTCCAGAAGTGGAACTGCTGGGTTATAAAGTTACTCTATTTTTTATTTTTTTGAGGAACCACTATACCATCTTCCATAGCTGAATTATTTTACATCTCTATCAATAGCATGAAAGTTCTAATTTTTCTATATCTGGGCCAACATTTGTTATTTTCCCTCCCTCTCTTTTTAGTGCTAGGAATAAAACCAGGGCATTGTGTATGGTAGGCAAGAGTTCCACCATGGAGACATACACAGTCCTATTTTCTCTTTTTTGATAGTATTCATCCTAGTGGGGATGGGGTAGTATCCCATTGTGGTTTTTGATCTCATTTCCCTAATGATTAATAACATTAAACATTTTTTTCATACATCATTGGCCATTTATACATATTTTTGAGAAATGTCTATTCAAGTCCTTTGCCCATTTTTTTGGTACTGGGTGATGGATATGGAAAATTACCAGAAGCCACTCAGCCATGCAGCAAACCCCTACTCACTGTTTCGAAATCTATAGGCTCTCATCGGAATCTATTGCCTTGGGCCCTTATCAGAGCATCCCCACCCTACTGAAAAACTCTGTCTAATAGCTATAGTACTGAAAAATGCAGTCTAATAGCCACCCTACTGAAAAACCCAGTTTAACCAGAAAAATTCCTGCTGTGAACCCCCGCCCCCATTCAGCCTATAAAAGATCACCTATCTGAAAGTAAAGTGGCCATTTTCCACTTGAAAGCATGTCCCTGCAACTATTGCAATAAATCTCCTTGATCTGTTGAGGTCTGGTTCCTTTCTTTCTGTGCCTCATACCCTCTTTTTCAGCCTCCTTTCCCTTCACCAGGGATTGAGCCCAGCAGTGCTTAACCACTAAACCACATCTCCAGCCCTTTTTATTTTATTTTTTAAATTCTGAGACAGGGTTTCACTAAGTTACTCAAGGCCTAAGTTGCTGAGGCTGTCCTTGAACTTGCGATCCTCCAGTCTCAGACTTGTAAATCACAGGGATTACAGGTGTGCACTACTTGCCTGGCCTTTGTCCATTTTTTAATCAGGCTGTTCTTGTTGCTGTTGTAGAGTTCTCCATATATTCTGAATGCTAAGCCCTTATCAGATATAAAATTTGCAAATATTTTCTCCCATTATATATATTTCCTGTTACTCTATGGATTCAGGCCCCCTCTACTGATTGTGTCCTTTTAATGTACAGGAAGTTTTAATGTTGCTGTAGTCCAACTTATCTAGTATTTATTTTGTTACCTGTGCTTTTGGTCATATCTCTTAAATCACTGCCAAACCCAAAGTCATGTTTTTCCCCTGTTTTCTTCTAAGAGTATTTAAAGTTTCAGGTTTCAGGGGCTGGAGCAGTGACTTGGTGGTTACAGTGCTTGCCTGGCATGCACAAATACACAGGTTCAAACCCATGTATACAATGAAGTGTCAGAGCAATGATAGCCACATGAGAAACTAAATAAAGTTGATTCTCTCCTTCTTTAAAAAAAATAAAGTTTCAGGTTTCAAATTTATTTATTTATTTGGTACCAGGGATTGAACCCAGAGGTATTTAACCACTGAGCAATATCCCCAGCAACCCATCCACCTCTTTTTTTTTTTTTCCTTTTTTTAAATTTTAAGACAGGGTCTCCCTAAGTTGTTTAGGATCTCACTAAATTGCTGAGGCTGGCTTTGAACTTGTGATCCTCCTGCCTTAGCCTCCAAAGCTGCTGGGATTGCAGGGATACACAAATTTCAAATCTTGCAGATCTCTTTAAAGTGATCTGATCTCATCTTAGATGTGACCAACTGGATGCAATACAGTGACACTGAATGGCACTACAAAGTGTTTGTCTTGAATGTTGTGGCAGTAGATGATGTACAAGGAGTTATGGGCAACATTATTAAAAGAGACCTTGGATATTGAAGAGTAGGTGGTACAGAGCTTTATCCTGAGGACCCTTCCACATGCATTGGCTTTTTAACACATGACTGGATTTCTTCTTGGAGGGCCCTGAAAAGGCTCTCAAAAAGGAGGATACAGATTGATATAATGGGGTTGGCTATACTATGATGGTCAAAGGCTGGTGCCTGCTGGAGCCAAAGATTTAAGTAGGAGGTAGGCACCATTTCACTACGGTCAGTGAATAAATGTTTATTGATTTAAACACAAACCAAGGAAACTGAAATGACTTTCTGAAATAAGAAAACTCAGCTTTCCACAGTGACTGTTTCTTATTGATAATTTAAACTATTTATACTCCAAGAAGAATCTATTTTTCCTTCTTTCCTCAAAAGACAAAGACTCAGTCACCATTTGTATTAGTCAGTGTTCACCAGAGAGACAGAACCAATACTAGACAGACAGACACACGGATTTACTAGGGGGACTGGGTGTCCCACTACTAGAAGAGACAATTTGCTTTTCCTCTGCCTTTATGTGCTACTGGACCCCCACCAATACCGAGGGCTGATCTTCCCTCTCAGTCCACTGACATACACCAATCTCCTCTGGAAACACCATGAGAGACATACCAAGTAATAAGGCTTTACCAGCTATTTAGGTAGCCCTTATCCAGTTAAGTTGAAACCTAAAATGAACCACCATACCATCCTCTCTAAAAACAAAACAAAACAAAACAAAACAAAAAAACCCTATTGACAATATAAATTATCTGTTATTAAATACTGATCACCTCCAAGATCATGTCTAGGACTTGTGGATTATATTTAGTCTTTGTTATAGTCTTCAGGTCAGCATTATCTTCACTTTGTAGTTGAGGACTTTGTGGCTTAGACATATTAAGTTTCTTGCTTAAGGTACACAATCAGCAGTTGTGAAGCTAGGATTTTTAAATTTTTTTTTATTAATGAGTTGAGTTATTGTACAATCATAAATGCATAAAGTAACAGTATGATATGCATATGTTATTAAATCAGAGAGAAGCTAGGATTTATACCCAAAATGGGCCCTGTGTTTTCTTTCTGAGAACTTTTTTTTTTACCTGTTTCTCTTTGAGACCAATCATTCTCATCTTCTAGCATGCTTTCTTTTAAGAGTAAACAAACACACTTTCTTCAGCCTTTAATCACAGTCCTTATATGCAAACTATTAATAATCTTTTATTTGTGTCTGGCCTTCCTCTAAGTTCTCCATGTTCCTTGAGTTTGGTATCAACCCACCATTTAAAATATTGTTCACTGATGGGCTGGAGTGGTGGCTCAGAGGTTTCGGTGCTTGCCTGGCAAGCACAAGGACCCGGATTCAAACCCCAGCACCACGTACACAACTGAGTGTTGGAGCAACTAAAGCCATGTGAAAAACTAAATAAAGTTGTTTCTCTCTTTCTCTCTCTCTCACTGTCCTTCTCTCTAAAAAAAAAAAAATAAAAAAAAAAATATATATATATATATAGTTCACTGAAACACACACACACACACTTTGACTACAACAAAAAAAAATCTCCCTTTCCATTTTAAGACAGCACAGAAACTATTTTGCACATTCTCATATTTGCAAAATGTCAAAAATTTTAGGAGTGGAATAAATAAAAGGAATAATAGCTAGCTGCTAAGTGCCAGGTGATGAGGCACAGTTTTGTGTACTTAATGACCATTGTGTGAAAAAGGACACCATGGAAAAACAACTTACCATCTGGATCAAACATTTTCTAGGTACAAGAGCCCAGCTCCTACACTGTAGGAGCAAGTGCAAGGAGATAATAGCTCAGGAGGCCAAGCAGGACAAGAACCACGATATAACAGATTTTCAGTATAGTCCCTGTGGTTTAGAGAAAACCAGTTCAAACTACAGGTGAGTTCTGTTCAATGAACTATTTTATTACCAGTATGTGACTTGTTAAGGGAAGAAATTAATTTTATATTTGTTGAATCAGGTTTGTATTTTGTCTATCTTCACTTTTTCTTGTTTATCCCTTCATTTCCAAAACCTAGAACAGAGCCTGACACTTTGAAGGTACCCACTGGCTAACTGGAGTATCAGGGAAGCCTGAGACCGAGAAGTAAAATGGCAGGAACTAGAGTGTCTTTGTTTTCATATTTTCTAGTAACTCATCATTACTATGCTTTATATTTCTGTGAGACTAGAAATTAAAAACATGAAACAAAAAGCAACAGTTGTACTTCAACTCAGTCAGTCTGAGAAGCACTGATGTAGAGCTAGCCATTCATTTCGTGTTATGAGGAAACGGTGCAAGGCAGAGTCGCTCGACCTCCTAGCCATTCATTCAAGAGTCTAGTCAAGGTTTAAGTACAGAAGGGTTCGCAGAATAAGTCACTGGTTATAACTTTGGAAATTCATTTTGTTTGCAGTTCCCAGTATTCTAATCAAGCACTGTCAGCCCATACTCTGCAGATCCCATCCATCACTAAGGCACATGTTTACAGGCTAGATGAGCTTCTGCAAGCTTACAGGTAAATCCTAAAGAAAGTGATGGTTCACCTTTCTGAGTGGACTACCCAGCAAGTGACAAAGGAACAAAGTGGAGTCCATTCCACACTGCTCTAGCCTCAGTAAATGTGGGGTATGCTTTACTCTGCACTTTTAAAAGATTTTAGGTAATTCCCAGGCCTGCTGTTTCTTGCCATGTGGAGGGGCAGCAACTGATACTCCAGTATAACCAAAACCAAACCAAACAAACAACTCCCCCCACAAAAAAACCCATTATACAAAGTACAAAAAATGTTGAACCATGTAATAGCCAATGCTTCATTAACTCCATAATCTTGGAGAACTAGAAAGTGAGGTAGCCTAAGCCAGATGGCTTTGGTATTACAGTGCCTCCTATACCAGGCCACGGAATTGGCAATGGAATTGGAGCAGAGGTAAACCCTGCATTTGTTGTGCAGCATGTCATATAGTAGGTGAAAAGCAGCAAAGAGGTAGCTCTTTATTCTTGAGAATTTCCTTGTGCACATGATCAGTGTTTGTGTGCACTTGGAAGAGAAATTATGCTATTAAAATGTCTTTTTCATGTTACGCACATGTATGAATGTCACAATGAAATCCACTATTCCGTATAAGTGTTATGCACCAATAAAAAAACAAAACCAAAATGTCTCGTATAAAGTCAAAGTTAGGGCCTGGGGTGTAGCTCAGTGGTGGAGTGCTTGCCTAGCGTACAAGAGGCCTTGGGTTTGATCTTCATTTATGGCAAAAAAAGAAAAGAAAAAGAAAAAGAAAAAGAAGCAAAGTTATAAACCATAAATATGCACAATTACTATGTGTCAATTAGAAATATATACATGTAAATAAATATTAATTTTTAAAAAGTCAAATCTAATACATCAAAGTTTTCAGGAATGGGGGACTATCTAGGTAGGAAAATGTCAGCTTCCTTACCAGGGAATCAGCAGTACTTAATTTTCATTTCAGCACAAGGCTGCTGGGCACCCAGCTCCTTTCTCTCTGGATAGCAAACAAATCCCCCAGTTACTGCTGAGCCATATTTGAAAGGCCAGTCAGGAAATGAGCAGCACTCCAGAATGGGAAAGCCTGGATCAGTGTTTTTTTCTAAAGTAAACAAAAGATCTGCAAAAGTATTTCCTTGCACTATTTGGCAAGAGAAAGAAGCACCTGGAGAGTGAGTTAGGAAGGCAAAGCACATAAGAAATGGAGTAAAACAAGGATGGCTATAATGAAGCTTTGTCTCACTAATCTCCAGAGCCCAAGTGTTCTAATAGGAAACAAAGCTGCAAATGAAGACACTCAGAGAGACTGGTTGATTATGAATATATTCATGGAAAGGATGAGTAGATAAATACTTCTCTGGATCCTGAATTTTATCTTTCATTTGGATTCTTTTGAAAGCAAAAACGTTAAAAACATCTTCTGGAAAGTCAAAATGGAATATATGTGTTAAAATAAATGAGGGTTGTGAAGGAAGAAATACTGGCAATGAGAAAAGCAATTATCCTTAGAGGCAGAAATTTTTCTTGCTTCAGTGCAGCATGTGATGCTGGTGATTTCAGCCATTTTCTTTCAGGTGATTTTCAGTTTCAAATGATGCTTGGGGGGGCTACTGTCTCAGCTGACCTCAGCTAAAGAGGTATGGGGGGGTCTGTTCTGTTTAAAGGACAGCCTCAGGAGGAAGACAAGTTACCCTTGGGAAGCAAGAACCAAGAGAAATGAGGCAATTGCATGGTGTTGCTTGTGCTAAGTACATAGCATTTTTTTAAAAAAATTAAAAA
Organism: Aplodontia rufa; assembly: GCA_004027875.1. Taxonomy (NCBI): domain Eukaryota; kingdom Metazoa; phylum Chordata; class Mammalia; order Rodentia; family Aplodontiidae; genus Aplodontia; species Aplodontia rufa. Next base: position 8,970 of record PVKS010009459.1, read on the forward strand.
CCCACTAATGCAATTGACTCAACAGCAGCTCATCATTAATTCTGGAACTCACACAGTTTTAGTACTGTTTCCCATTGAAAAAGCCTTACTGGCCCAAAGGGTGACCAAAGGGTGACTGCCGTTCTCTAATGTTTTGGGAAAAAACCAACAGATGATATATAGATTAACTGAGGAAAAAAACCAATTTCTGCAATGAATTAGAAAGTGTCACAAAAAGGAGCAATGGGTGGAAAACACTGTCAAAGAAAGTGGAGGTGGGAGGCTTATTTGGGCTCACTAGTTCAAGACCAAAGACCATCCTGGGCAACACATAGGGACCCTGTCCAAAATAAAAAAAAAAAAAAAGAAAGAAAGAAAGGGAAAGGGAAAGGAAACACTGCCAAAGGTCTTTTTATAAGCATAACACAATTCCTATTCATCCTGGACCAAACCTCATCAGCCCAAATACAAGTGATGATGCTTGGAGCTTTTTAGGAGGCAATCAATGGCTTATTTTATTTGGCAGGTAACATTTCATAGAAAAGCAATTTTTTTCCCTGGGGCCCAGGTTTAACTTAGTTCCTACCTGGTAGAGAAAATCAAAGTTAAAAGACAGATCACGGGGATGCCAAAGACACAGATACCTGGACACTCACTATTCGTGACTACTTGAAGTCAATGTGCTCCCAGAGTATTGATTCCCCCTCTCTTTATGTAATGTTAACATGTATTTATTCATTCACCTGCCTCTGGTATTCCTTACTAAAGGTTAAGTGATTTTGAAACCACAGGCACTGGAGAATCAAAGGCTGCTGTTTTAAGCTCTTAGCAAGTAATTGTGCCTTACAGCTTGCCTTTCATGAGCTCCAGCAGCAGCTGAGGGTGGGCTGTCTTGACCATCTGGAGTTTTTAATGTGCTCCATCCATCTCATGCCAACTGATTTTCCAAAGTTAGGGTCACTGTGCTCTGAAACCCTTTGAGATGATGCTCAAGGGAGCTGTGTTCTGTGGCTTCCTGGACACTCCTGCAGATGCACTTGCCTTGTTGGTTTGATGCTATTTTTCTTACTCTCTGCGGCACTCACTGCAGAACTATTATTACTTGCTTGTTACTGCATGTTGCTGATTCATACTCATAGGAAAAATTAATTTTTGTCTTCAACACCTCTTCCCTGTCATTTAAGGCATATGTTAATGAAAGACAGATTTTGGCATCTACTCTCCTTTGTAGCTCTGAGGCCACGATACAGATTCATTATAAATGAAGATACAACTGTTAATTTACTTCTATTTATATTTATAACTACGCCAAAGCCATCTTGAAGTACCTTTGTGCCTCTCAAATCCCAAACCGTATTCCAAGAAATGCTCAACATTTCATACTTGAATTGGCATTAATGTGGCATTAATGTACATACAATTTTAAATAAAGATGTTTTTACTCATGTTTTATTATTGACACCTCCTGATTTCACATATTTTAGATTACGATAGAGCTGAATCCCTTTGAAGACATTTTAAGGGCATTTCCTCCCCTTACAGCACAGAATGGTTTTTTCTTTAAGTGAGGAGTGAGCAAGTGATGAGTGCTCTGCTAGGAGGGATGCCAAATGCAAGGCTGAAGCCTCAAGGGGGTGGGGCAGGAGCAGAAATGAGCATATGCAGAATGCTGAAAAGAACTGATTGAAAGCTTTTTGCTTTGTCATTCCTCTGTTTCTTTCCTTTCCAATTTTAACTGCGGACAAAGGCAACCTACTTATTTTTGCTAGAACGACTGGATCTAGAATGAGCTCTAACCTTGAAGGCTGAGTTGTCTGACCCAAACTCCTGTCCACTGTTATAGCTCTCCACTTGATTCTGGAGCTCTCTCTTCTCTAGCACTTTTCCCAGCAGCACTTACGCCCATCAATTAAAGGTGGGCAGCAATGAGAGTAGAGGTTTTACAATCAGGTAGTTTTGAGTCCACATTCTGGCTCTGACACTTAATATTTCTGATATCCTCAGCAAGTTACCCAACACCTCAAAACCACAGTCTCATCTGTGAAGTGGCTATAATAAAAGCTAATTCATAAGAGTTTGAGGATTAAATGAGGGACTGTGTACAGTATTTACACTCAGAGCTCAGTAGCTAAGTGGTTCAATAGGAACTAGGACCCATGCTTTCTGTCTGACTCCCAGGCAATACTTTTTCCACAGCATGATACTGTTTCTCACACAATATCTCATAAAACCACTGAAAAAGATCTGCTGAGTACTGTGTGTGCTGCCTTGTAGACTGTAAATGCTGTTATTACTGACAATACCTCACATATATTCAGTGCTCTAGAATTTAAAATGTGCTTTCACAAGTGGGAAAATACCCAGGACAACATGTAGTCTACTGATGACTAATAGAGAGGAGAAGGAGAACAGAGGCTTTGAAAGAGGTTGATTAGCGATGCAAATGTGAAGTCATCTGCACTTGTGAGGAACATAATAAACATTGGAACCAATTAGAAATAACAATGTGTGATATATTCAGGCTTGAGAACTTTGATGAGATGGAAAACCATAGGAATACTACACATGAGTTTTAGGGCAAGAATGTAACTTACCTGAATCCAGATGGTTCCGATGGCTTTATTGTCTGCAGGAGGGCAGCTATTTGCATATGGACAAATTTTCACATATAGACTAGAGTACTGCAATGATTTAGAATTACTTAATGGTAGAAACCTGGATGCCTTCACAATTTGGAGACAAAGCATATGGAACTGAAACAAGCAAAGCAAATAAGTTCTCAGAAGTCAATGTTAACTGGGTGTTTCAATGTAGACAAATGTGACATACTGAATGCAAACCTTGTAATAATAGAAACTGTTATCTTGACTTTCTCACAACCTTCTGAAGCAGTTCTTTATGTGAGAACTTTTACATTTGGATAATGCTCAATGTGAATTTTTAGAAATAGAGAGAAATGGAGGGTACATTTTAAATATATTCATTATTGCTGTGGTATTATAAGATAAATACACTTGTGCTGGAGCAGTGTGGCTCAGAGGTTGGAGTGCTTGCCTGGCATGTGTGAGGACCCAGGTTCAAACTCCAGCACCACATACAAAGCTAAGTGTCAGGGAAACAAAAGGCCAGATGAAAAAATAAAATTCTCTTAAAAAAAAAAAGATAAATTTACCTTTTTCTGTTAAAAAGAAAACAGTCTTCCCTCAGAAGATGAATTTTTAAATATCAGACTGCCAAAACCAACTGGTCCTAGTTTTATGGATATGAGGGGAAATTTAGAATTTCACATAGTGATCAAATATTTTAAGCTAATACCTAAAGAGATACATTTATAACACTTCATGATTTTTCAATATTTACAGGCAAAATTCCAAATAGGCCTTGCCCTTTTCTTTTTCTGCCAAAATCTAAATGTTAGTCTGGTAGCAAACCCTGAAGAAGAGGTTGATGCAGGTAGGTTAGGAGAAAGAAAGACTGAGTGGACGAGTGGAAGACAATGGGCAAAGGCCTACTGTCAGCCATGTGGAATAAGAGGTCTATGCTGGACAAAGCCCAAGACAGCCCAATTTGTGTCTCACAGCCCAAATTTGGTTGATGTATTTTTGAAGCTTCTAAAGGTTAACTCACATGCTGTAATACATTATAGAAAGACACGAAGCTGAATTTTACTGTGCCAGTCAAGAGGCTGGCTTGGATCTGCTATTTAGAACTGAGAGAGACAGTACAATTTACATGTGTGAGAATGTGAGAATAATTTTACCTTCTGTTGTTTTTAAAACTACCTTGAGCCATGATTTTTTTAAATGGAGACACAAGATCTGCTGGGGTTCCCATAGCAACATTAACTTATCTAAACTGCCCTTGTTATATGTAATACTTTCCTGACTAGTTTGGTTTTTAAATGCACATGTTAATTATGAAATACAACTGAGTTAAGAGACTTAGGCAAATTTTTACTTTTACATTAACTGATGTATGTACATTTAAATAGAAACTGATAACCATGCTTCTAAGTACTTTCTGACAAGGCAAGTTTATGCAAAAATCTTTCTGTAGAGTTCACTGATCTCTGTGACCTCCCTCCATTCCATTCTATAGACAACTCTTCAACAAATCTCACAAACACACTTATAAAAGGCCATGGTGAAGACGAAACAGAAACCAACTTCAGATGACTCTAGGTGAAACTAGAAGTCAACACTCTCAGAATTCTGGGCTGTTTCCTAGCTGAGTCTCTGCCCATCTTTTCTCCACTATTCTTCGCCATTAACATTCCATACCAAGAGCCTTGTCTTCTCCCAAAATTCTGAGGACAGAAAGTCAAGGATCAACCTGAGGCCCACTTCTTCCCATAGGTGTGATTCTTTTTAGAACTTACCACCACATGATGTGTTGATGGTGACTGAGCAGAATCCCTTCTCTTTTTGATAACAGTGTCTTGATTTTCCTTTGAGAAACTTTCTTCTACTCCATACATTGTGTTGGCAAATCAATTAGGCTGTCCTGTCCCAGCCTGTCATGAGATGAACCCATGACCTAAGCTAGATTGATTACATTTTTCTAGGAAACTGAATTTCAAATAATATGCACATTTTGGTTTGCCAGAGAGACTCTACTTATATTCACTGAAGACAGGGCTGTATCCTTAATGATTATATTACTTTATATAATTCAGCATAACAAAGTGCTCAGTAAATATGTAATGCTCAATCATAGAAACTCTATTTTTATAAACAGAAGTTTGCAAGCCAATGTGTGTCCTTTCTGAGGCAATAAATAAATTTTTAATTGCTAAATAAATTTTCTTGGGTATGACACTTGTCTAAAACAGAGCTTACAACTTGTATATCTAAGAATAGTCTAAAAGTAATGTTAGCTTGACCATACTTGACCAATTTTAGGAAAGAAAGAGAAGCTAGAATTGCATTTCAGACATTAGTTGTTTTCTTGTATTAGAAACTGAACCCAGGGGCACCTTACCACTGAGCTACATCCCCAGCCCTTTTTATTTTTTATTTTTAGATATGGTCACACTAAGTTGCTTAGGGCCTTGCTAAGTTGCTGAGGCTGGTTTTGAACTTGGCAATCCTCCTGCCTCAGCCTCCTTAGTTGCTGGGATTACAGGTATGTACCAAAGCGCCTAGCCAGACACATTAGTTTTTAAATAAATAAACAAACCAAAATAAATAAATAAAAGCTTTGAAGAAAAAAGAAGACCAAAAAAAAAAAAAAAACCCAAACCCCCAAACAATATGCTTTGATCTTGGGCTTGTAGCTTTCCATAGACACAAAGCATGCTGCCTTTGTTCTAGCAAGATGACGATGATGGAGGGTTTGACTATTTGGGGAAAATGCTTTATTAAGCCTAATTTATAAGTAAAGTTTGAAAGCATGGAAAATGGTGCATTCTTCCATATCACTTACATGTGCTTCAAATGCACAAAGAGTCACCCATGATGAGACAGCAGGAAACAAATCCTCTTCATCTTTTTTTTGAGAAATGAAAGATTTATAGGAGTCTTTGAATAGTGTAGTTCTCTGGTTTTGTACTTCATCATGGTACACAGTTCAGTTATGAGAAAGGAGTAAAAATACCAATTTGGAGTTATTCTTAGTTCAGTACAATGGTTTCTGAAATTTTCCTTGAACCCACACTCGGTGCATTTTCACTTGTTTTTTCCTATTAACTTGTAAGCGACGATCAACCAAATTTTGCTTTTCATCTAACCCGGCCTTGCAGAACATACGGTGGACTTCCCCTTTGAGACAAAAATGACAGACATGACATGTGACTGAGGAGGGGGAAGGAAGGAACAATGGGAACCTTAATGTAATTACTGACCATCCAAATTTCATTTATACCACAAAACACTGTCCAATACAATTTGGTGAAGGAAACCCTGAGAAACGAAGTGGATTTCTTCTACTTCGCAAAAATCTACCAAGCATAAACAGGCTAACACAGCAGACAAAAACAGATACACAAAAATATTGGTAGCTGCTTTCAATATTTTGAAAGGTAGCTCCTTTCTGAGCTTTTTTTTTTTTTTTTTTGGTTCACAGATACCCTAAATGTCATATTGTAAAAGTACTTATAGAAGTTTGGGGAAGTCCTTGAATGCAAGATTCATTTGGTACTAGCAGAAATGCTTTTTTAAAATGAAAAATTGATTAGGAGTTAAGTAACTTCCTATAGACTTATAAAATGAAATTCCCTACTTTGGCTGTGGAATATTATCAGTTTTTTTTCATATCCAGGCTAACAATATCCAAAATTACATACTACACCTTCACTGGAGTATGAGGGCACAACAGGTGACTCTTTAAAGCAGTTTTAAATAGAAGAAGATTAAAAGGCAAAAAGACCATTTTCAAGTTTTTATGTAGATTATAAGTACCAAAGTAAGA
>PVKS010009459.1:15456-64026 GCA_004027875.1 Aplodontia rufa
ATATTCTTTTAAAAACAATATAAACTGAAACTACTTAACATGAAATATATAAACAAGGTACTCTTTAAAACACATAAAATAACCCCAAACTGAATATACCATTACCCTTTTTAAAACGGAGCTGAGTATTATCATATCTCCCATAGTCCCGAAATAACAGCATTCCCCCAGGCTTCAGTAACTTCGACAGTCTGTTGACAACACCTTGCATCCTTTGAAAACAAAGTAAGATACCCTGTTTGTAGAAATCTTGTTTTATATGCCAGATTTTGCCTTTTTAAAGACAAAGTCAGAGAAGCTCAATAATACCAAAGAAACCTAAACCATCCACACAAGAGTAACAAAAACAAAAATGTGGGGCTGGCTCAGTTGCTTCTGGTGTAGGGCACTTGCCTGGCATGCATGAGGTCCTGGTTCAAACCCCATCACAACCAAGTGTCCAGGAAGAAAACGCCAGGAGAAAAATAAACAAAATTCTCTCACTCTACCCTTCTCTCTCTCTCTTTTTTAAGAGACAGAGGGACAGCGAGAGACAGAGAAAGAGAGAAGTAATTTTTATTTAGTTTTTCATGTGACTTTCATTCCTCTGACACTTTGTTGTGTACGTGGTACTGTGGTTTGAACTCACGTATTCACGCATGCAAGGCAAGCGCCATAATCGCTGAGCCACTGCTCCAGCCCCTCCCTCTCTCTTAAAAAAAAAAGTTTTATAAAGAAAAGGGGGAGAAAAAAGACATCAGCTGGCTAAATGACCAGATACAAAAAGGCCTACAGTTTTAAGAAATCACCCAAATGACGGCTTGATATATGAAGTCAAAAGCTGAACTGCAAAAACAGATGATTCTTGATGTTTAAGCAAAGCAAGATTACTGAGGGAGACAAAAAGTGAAGGTACTTTATTTTCCTTGCAAAGTAAAAAATATGCCAGAATCATCCCAACTTGTACATTATCCAAGCAAGGATCATCTTTCCTACAAATTAGCTCATTATTCTGATTTATTTATTTAGTTCAAAGGTATTCTCAATTCACCTCATGAAGGAAAGATTATTTTAATTTTTTCCACAATCGTCTTCATGTGGTCATCAAATTCTGTGTTCTATGTTTTTTTTAGTTATTTAATTATTTATTATTTTTTTAATGACATCTTTGCTCTTCTTTTATTTCCCATTGGTACTCTCTTGAGTACAAACCCCTATCTCCTTAGGCCTGGAAACAGAATCACTTCCCAACGTGCTTTTTATTTGCCCATCAATTTTTCCTGCACATCATGGGTGAATTATTCTGCTTAAAATTATGATTTTTGTCAAACAATCTCCTTGCTTGAAAATTTCTGTGATTTTTAACCCATAGGGCAAAGTTTTATTTCTTAGTAGAGTTCTTAAGATCTCTAACTACTGACCTCAATGAATCCTTCCAACATCTTTTCTACTGTTCCCAGTCTGAAGCACCTCCTCTTGTCACACTGTTACATGCTGTTTCTTAGAGCCTATGCCTTTGCTTACACGGTTTCCTCTCAAAGAAAGCACTCCTCCTTACTCTCTGCCTATTTAAATTTTATCTATGCCCCAATTCCTAGCTCAATCCTGGGAAGCCTTTGCTTTCTCCTTTTTATTCTACTTTGTGACTTACAGTCAAATACGACCTCTTAAAATTGCTCAACTTAGGGGCTGGAGCAGTGGCTCGGCGGTTTCGGCGCTTGCCTGGCAAGCACGAGGACCCCGGTTCAAACCCCAGCACCACGTACACAACTGAGTGTTGGAGCAACTAAGGCCATGTGAAAAACTAAATAAAGTTGTTTCTCTCTTTCTCTGTCTCTCTCACTGTCCCTCTCTCTTTAAAAAAAAAAAAATTGCTCAACTTAGTGTTTCTGGTTACTTGTTCATGGCCAATGTATTATTATGGCCAGGGATGGCAAAGATTCAGATCTCATGTAAATGCTGAGTGAGTGGCATTAGCTGCCATGGAGCTCTGTTCAAAGGGACTCATAGAGCCCATTGGGAATGACAATCAGAGTACAAAACTGATAAATAATGTCTGCCATGAACAGAGAATGGTAAATGGCAGCCTGTGTGCTGAGTCCTTGAGGTCTCTGCTTTATCCAAGCTACTTAAAGCTGCTGAGGTTTTCTTACTTTGAAAATGAGGAATTTAGATTTTATAATATGTAAATCACTTCCATTCAGTGGAATAGTGGGGTGTAAGATACACTATATCATGTTATCATGTAAGTAGATAATAATGAGAAAATGAAAGCTAATGTGAAAATTAGAGAAATATGACAGAGATAGTAGATTAGGTGAAAAATCCTTTTTAAAAATGGGAACCCAAGTATATGAAAGGGAAAAGTATTTTTGCTTGTTTATTATAGGTCATTTTCATATCGTGTTTATATCCTTAGGCTTTGGCAACGAAAGAAAACCATACCTAATCCTTAAAATATTTACTTTCAGGATGTAATCAGTAAAACAAGGATGAAACCAAAATGCAAAAAATACAGAACCAAGTACTTCAAAATATAGCCACTTTCTTCTGCGGATCCTTTCCTTCAACTATCCTTTAATACCTGGGCTTGTAAACAAAGTTAAGGAGTGGTGAGGTGCTCTTCCTCAGAATCCTGGTCTTGGTTCAAAATGCAGTTCCAGAGCTGCTTCCTGAGAACTGCAGGTGGGACCAGGCTGAAGAAGATGTGGACAAGACAAGAATGGGACAAAACCCTTTTTCTTTCTTTCTCCTGCTTGGGCTGACTCTGTTATCCTCACCTATCTCTGGATGGAAGAAGAGGACAAACAAAAAAGTGGTTTAAAACATGAGCATTTGTAGACGGTCTACTCCATTTTTGGATCTATAGTAAAGTATCTTATACTTTCATTTTAATGACAAGAACAATTAGTTTTTCTTTTGTAGCATCCTACAATTTATTTCCATTTCAGCTGGACCCCAGATTCAGGGTCTAGCTGAATTTCTTGCTATGTATGTGTATCTGGATTTTCCAAGCTTCCAGAACTTTCCAGGGGCAGGGGGAATTCACTATTATGGTCCTAAATGATTCTTTTTTTTTTTAAAGAGAGGGAAAGAAAGAGAGAACCAATTTTATTTATTTTTTCATCTGACCTTTGTTTCTCCAACACTTAGTTATGTATACAGTGCTGGCGTTCAAACCTGGGTCCTTGTTTAGCCAGGCAAGTGCTCCAACTACTGAGCCAATGGTTCAGCCCTGATTCTAAATGATTCTAAAGACAGTGCTTTGCCTTTTCATTTACCATTGTCCCTCTTTTATTCGTTTACCTTGAGACACAGTCTTACTATGTTGTCCAGGCTATTCTTGAACCCTTGGGCTCAAGTAATCCTTCTGCCTCAGCCTCCCAAATAATTGGGGTTATGGGTGCCTACCATTGCACTGAGCTCATTTACCTTATTTTTTGATCATTTCCATGTACGTAAGAAAGTGGTACTGACATGATACATCTGAATTTATTTTTATAAAAAACAGAATAAAATACTAAACTATAAAAACAATCTTCCTAAGACATTTATTTCCCCTTTAATATTCAATTCAAATCATGAGTAAATACATTATCTAAACTAATTTCAAATAGTCTTTAGTTTTATTTTGAATTTATGTTTCCTATTATGGGTACCAAATGGATTGAAATGTTGGTTTTTTTATCCACCTACAACATCCTTTTTTTTTTTTTTTTTTTTTTTTTGAAGAGAAAGGGAGAAAGTGTGTATGAGAGAGAAAGAATCAGGGTCATTCATTCTTCCATCTGGCTCTCATTTCTCCAATACTTAGTTGTGTATGTAGTGCTGTGGGTTTGAACCCTGGGGGTACTTGTGCATGCCAGGCAGCGCTCCAACCACTGAGCCACTGCTCCAGCCCTATACCTTCCTTTTAAGTACTCATATAAGGAAACAAAATACACAGATGACATCTTTCTACTACAGATTAGCAGAAAAGAAATAAGTATAGAAACTGAGAGGAAAAGGTAGCTTCAAGGAAGCTGGTATACGTATCAGGTACAAATACAACCTTCTTTCAGATGTATTTGGAAATCTAATTTACTCATTAAAAGTAATCAAAGTGGGGGCTAGAGCAGTGGCTCAGCAGTTGCTGTACTTGCTTGGCATGCATGAGAACATGGATTCGAACCCCAGCATCATGTACACAACAAAGTGTTGGAGCAAAGAAAGCCACATAAAAAACTAAATAAAATTGATTCTCTTTCTCTCTCTCGCTGTCTCTCTCTTAAAAAAAAAAAAAAGTAATCAAAGTGGGGCTAGAGCAGTAGCTTGGTGGTTACAGTGTTTGCCTGGCATGTACGAGTTATGCAGGTTTGAACCCCAGCACCACATACATAACAAAATGTTGGATAAGCAGCGAAAGCCACATGAAAAACTAAATAAAAATTGATTCTTTCTCTTTCTCTCATTGTCCCTCTCTCTTTTTTTATAAAAAAGTAATCAGGCTGCAGTGGTGGCTCAGCAGTTACAGCACTTCTCTGGCATGCGCAAGTATGCGAGTTCAAACCCCAGCACCCCAAACACAACAAAGTCTCAGAGCAACGAAAGCCACGTGAAAAACTAAATAAAATTGATTCTCTCTTTCTCTCTCTGTCTCTCTCTCTTAAAAAAAAAGTAGTCAAAGTGCTCATCTCTGAGAAGTAAAAGACCACAAAGGATCCTAGTGACTTCATAATTACAAAGGAAGTAGTACGTGGTAACTGTTCCTGTGGGAAGGGGTTGCAGTCCAAACATAAAGTGTTTGATCTAGGCCTGTATCTCTTACCAGGATACTGTGAAAAACCAGTTTTAAGAGATCTTATAAAAGCACAAGTCCTGCCACTTGCCACACACATGCTTTAATACATAGAAGGTGGCAAGATTTTAAGAATGGTGATCATTTTAAGTGCTGGTAATATCTCTTTATGTTTCCAGAGAAAAGCTGCATTTATAATTTTAAAATATTACATAAACATAAAATATAAATATTTAGGGGGCTGGAGATATAGCTCAAAGAGTGCTATCCTAGCATGCACAAGGCCCTGGGTTTGATCCCTAGCAATGCAAAAAGATAAAAACAAAAATCCCCCAACTTTATCTATATTTATATATGTAGATATAGTTAAATAATGGCACCAGGCCCACCTTAGATCATGAAGGTCTAAAGCTAAGCCAGCATATTGCCATAACCTCTAATTCCTTAGTGGGCTTCTTTAAAACAAAATTTCAAATGCCCTTCAACAGACCAGTGTGAAGTCAAACAGATTCACAGCCCACCTCTTCATGAACACTCAGGAAGATGCTAAATCAAAGATGTTTGTTTCCGATCACCAAGTACAATTTCCCTCTTGGGAGTCTATTAGGCTGTTCTGAATTTGTAATTTCCTTGAAGCACTGTCACTTTTAATAGGTATGTGTCTTGCCAGAATATGTTCACTTCATTCTGACAGTGACAGAAAGCTTGCTAATGAAGTAGTTTGACCAGTTTCTTAAAGTCTGAAAAAAGAAAAAACTGCATTTAAAAGGTTGCATATTCGACATAATGTAGTTCACTAAATAATAAATTCAAGAATTGTCATTTGTGCTTTGATAGTTTTAAAAACCACTAGTGATAAAGATGCTTTGCCCTTTCGTCTTCATTTACCTGTCAGGATGAATAGAAGAGAGCACAAAGACAAGGAGAATGACATCCAGGATCCCATCTGGAAAAGGGTAGGGTAAACCATCATCGCACACATCATGAACAAAGGCAGAACACTGGGCTGCTCTGTAGGATGAGTGTGACTGCCACGATAAAGGAATTGTTTTAAAAAAAGGAGTTAGCAAGTAAGCAGATTTTTTAAAACAAAAAGGTCAAATTTTTATCTTTTCTCCCAAGAGCCTTCCCTCTGTAAATTTGAACACACTTTATTTCCAGTTCATTATTCTATTAACTTATTTCAAGCTGACCTAAAAAATTAAGTCTAGTACCTAGACCTGATTACAAATAATCTTCATAATTCCTCTGAATTTAAAAGTAGAGTAGGGCAGGCCTTATGAGTCAGTAGACAGTGTTGCTGGAGGCCTAACCTGTGTTGTTTAGAGGTACTGAGATGGTCCTAAACTCTCCTATAGCTTTTTCTACATCTCTTTTGGCTTAAAATACAAATATTTTATACTAATCAAAATTAGATAATGGTAATGGTTGCACAATTCTAAGTATACCAAAATCTACTGAATTGTATACTTCAAAATGGGATAATATGTCAACTATATTTCAATAAAGCTGTGATTTTTAGAAACTGCATTAGTTACACACCTACACACACACACATACACATACACAATTTGTCTATAGAAACACTATCAGAAGGAAATATATGAACACATTAATGTTGGTTCTCCCTAGAAAGTGTGATTACAGGTGTATTTGTTTCTTCTCCTTTAGGCTTTTAAAAAAATGTTTATAGAAAATTTTTGCAACAAGTAAGCATTTTTCCTATTATCAGAAATATAATTTTTCCTTAATTTTCTTTTTTTTTTCTCCTGAAATACTGAGGAGTGAACCCAGGGCTTTATGCTTGCTAGGTAAGTGGTGTACCACCTAGCTACCATTTTAAATTTTTTGAGACAAGGCTGCCCAGGTTAGCTTCAAACTTGTGATCCTCTTGCCTCAATATCCAGAATAGCAGGGATTATAGGTATGTGCCACTACTCCCAGCTTTGCCTTAATTTTTAAGTTTTACTTAATTATGTGTTTAACATACATTTTTGTTACTAATATGTACTTTCCTTCTTGCTAAATTTCTCTTCATTCTAAGGTAATACTTACCAGCATGGAGGGATTTGTGCAATAAAAGCCCATGTTTTCCACTATTTTCTTTATAATCTAGGACAGTTTTTTAGATTTGCATCAAATGCCTTCTCAGTTTTTTTGTGTTTTTTTTTTTTTTTTTTTTTTTTTTTTTTTTTTTTTTTTTTTTTTTTGGGTATCAGGGATTGAATCCAGGGGCACTTAACCACTGAACCACATCCCCAACCTAGCACTTTTATATATAATAATATGTATGTGTGTGTGTGTGTGTGTTTGTGTGTGTATATATATATATATATTTTTTTTTTTTTTTGAGACAGGGTCTCGCTATGTTGCTTAGGGTCTGACTAAATTGCTGAGGTGGCTTTGTACTTATGATCCTCCTGCCTCAACTCTGAGTGGCTGGGATTATAGGTATGCACCACTGTGCCCAGCTTATTCTTTTCAAAAGTTTTAATTCAATAAGTGTCTACTATGTGCCAGACTATATGTAGGATTTAGAGACAAAAATATGAATAAGATCTTGTACAATTTAATTGAAAATTTAAATTTTTGCGGGGGGATTTGTTTACCCATATGAAAATTTTGACTAATTTTAATCAATCTCCTTTGAACTTAAACAAGTTGTGTGGAGCATTGTTACTCATGGGCATGCATGAAGTTTTGTAGGTCAGTACCATCCTGGTCATTCCTGTGTGCTGTTGGTCTTTCTAAGAATACTAGTTCCTTGAAATGTATCTTAATTTTCAGACAGTTTGTATTGCTTTAGGATAATTAATATCTCAGGCATCAGTTGATGACATGATTCTCAGTAGTCATAAGAGTTCAGTTAAGAATGATCACAGATAACATTTGATCCTGAAACATTTCAATAAATTACTTCAAAAGCAAATAAATTAGATCTTATTATATGGGCTCTCTTCAAAGAAAATATAAAGCCTACCTTTACAAGCTCCACAGCTCTAGAGGCAAAATCACAACCATAAAGAAAGGATTCCGGAATGTTCCTATGAAAATGGAAGAAGGATTTAAATCTAGAGTCCAGATGTGGTCAGGCTAGAAGAAAGGAAACTGTAGGTTGATAACCATTTCTTTAGTAGAGTTTTGGATGACACTTGACTTGTTTCTTCTTTTTGAGTATCACTTCCTGTACTGATGCATGGGAGCCTTCATGTTTCTTCTGAACCAGCACTGTCTCAAAGACTTATTAATTACAAGGCAATTTTCAAACTCTTGTTCTGGTTCTAACTGTCCCTCCCTTCACCCTTACTTGGGCCTATTTGCTTTGTATCTCATCATACTCCCACATGGGAAACCTCTAAGACCAACATCCCACATTGCTCCATTTTCCTTCTTTTTCCCCCAGCAGAAACTCCTCTTGTAGTTTCTCTTTCCTTAGGCAAGTCCTTCCCTTCTCCAACAACTCCCAGACTCTTGTGTTCCTTCACTGTTCTTCCTCTCTGTACAACTCATTTGTTTCTTGGGTTTCTCACATGGGTTCTGATACATTGACACAGCAGAAACACACATGCACATTTATTTTATTTTATTTTACTTTAGATAGGGCCTCACACTATGTTGCCTAGGCTGGCCTTGAAACCTTGGCTCAAGTGTTCCTCTTGCTTCAGCCTCCCAAACATCTGTTACTACAGGTGTGCACAACTACACTGACCCATATTAATAACTTCTAAAAAAAGAATAAAATGCTAGCATATTAATTCTTAGTTATCTTTTTAAGTTATTCCCAAACATGGAGTATCATGTATGTACCAATCATTAGAATACAAAGTAGTAAATGGAATTATCTAATACAATAGTAAGAGTTGAGCTCTTGGAGCCAAATAGACCTGTATTGGAATTCCAGATTTGATATTTATTAACTCTGTGGATTTGATTTAACTCCTCTATGATTCAGTTGCTTTATTTATAATATGTAAATAAAGTAGATTCCTTTTTTTTGCAGGAGAATGTTTATCTGTATGAAAATCTTAACTAATTTTAATTGGCTTCTTCTGAAATTAAATACATTGTTTGGTCTTTACCTGAAATATAGTAACAATGCTGAACCCTGGTTATTCATGGGCAGGCATGTACTGTGAATTTCATGAGATAGTAACTTTCTTGATCATCCCGTGCATGCTGGTATCAAATGACTCCTGTACCATATTGCATAGAACCATGTCACAGAAAGAGTACAATTAAACAGTAATTGTAAGTATGGTCCTGGCTAGTGTGAACTTTATAGTCTAGTGGAGCGGGTGAGCACTACATATCTGAAGAGTGTTGAAGGGGGATGATAACATTGCTAAGTAAGAAGAAGAAAAAGAATCAATGGTATAAAGGTTTAGAGGTGGGAATCACATGCTAGGGATGGGAAGCAGAGCTGATCCGGGAGAGCCCAAGCTGGTGGGTGGCAAGACACAAAGGCAGGCCTTGAAGCACAAAAATTAGAACTTCTAGTTTGATTCAAGAGGCATTTTATAAGCACAAATATGAATTTAGCAAAATCTCACCCAGGCTCAGGTTATACTCTTAAATACTACTCATTGATGAATACTATGTTCACATATAATGCTTTTATTTTGTGGCACTAGGAATTTGAATTCAGTTTAAAAATCTGTCTAAATGGGGCTGGAGTGGTGGCTCAGTGGTTTCGGCGCTTGCCTGGCAAGCACAAGGACTCAGGTTCAAACCCCAGCACCTTGTACACAACTAAGTGTTGGAGCAACTAAGGTCATGTGAAAAACTAAATAAAATTGTTTCTCTCTTTCTCTGTCTCTCTCATTGTCCCTCTCTCTTAAAAAAAAATCTGTCTACATAAGATGAAGTATAATAAATAGTACATGGTTATGAAAAGTTAACTGGTACTGAACCAAAGTTAAAACCTCTACTGCTTGATCTTTTTTCATCCATCTCATAAAGTAGTACTTAATTCCAGCATTCACCCCTGTTGTTTCCTATGAATCCATACAGATGTGACTTGTAATTTTCTGATGGTCACATGTGTTTGAAACGGTCTCCATTGCCACTCAGATGCACTGTGTGGTATAATGGTTAAGGATGAAGGCTTTGGAAGTAGACTGCTGGAGATTTGAGACTTGGCTCTACCATTTAGTTGTGTGACTGAGAGTTTCTTAATTTGTTTCCCTCATTTTAAAAGAGAGATAAATATGTCATCTAAGGTGTTTATGAGGACCAAATGGACTCACATAGTAAAGTTTCTGGAAAGGTACCTGACTCAGAGTAAGCATTCAATAAATGTTAGTCATTACTATATTGTTGTTGCTAATATTACTATTTCCATTATTATTAAAGGATATCTGCCTCTGCCTTCCAGGAACTTAAAAACTAACATGGTCCTCTAACTTCAACATAACTAAAAACGCTTTTTTGAACCCTGCTACATTTAGCTCATTATGAAAGCTCTACACCGTCTACCTTGGGTATTTATTGAATACCCACAAGATACAGAACAGTCTAGGAACTAAAGGAAAACATGTACCACTTGCATATGTCCTACCAGGGTGCAGCATGACCTCTGAGATAGAATTCCCACCACATCAGCAGACCAAGTTGAAGTCCTGTGACCATCCAATGACTTTCCAGAGATTTTCTGTAAAATCAGCCGACTGCCTTGGCCCTTCTCCCAGCAAGCAGGTGTAAATATCACTACTACCACACCATCAAGCATTCTCTTGGCAGGGGGTTGAAGAATCAAATGATCCTTGGAGAATGATCTGAACTCTCAATTCCAAAGGTCTAATTATGGTAAGATATTCTGAAAGAGTAAAGTATTAATCCTCCACTATCCAAAAGTAATAAAACAATTTCTTAGTTAAGGAGTCAGGGAAGGCCTAAATCCATCTTTTAGAAGACTAGTGACTGGTTGCCTTTTAAAGATTAATTAACTGGGCTGGAGTGGTGGCTCAGTGGTTGGAGCACTTGCCTGGCAGGTATGAGGCCCCAGGTTCAAATCCAGCACTAGCACCACATATACAACTAGGTGTTGGAGAAATAAAAGACAGATGAAAAAAAAATAGATAAAATTGATTTCCTGCCCCAATCTTTCAGGGAAAAAGAAGATGAATCAATTATCTCAAGTTGTTGAGTTACCATGATTTATAAAAAATGGGTGTGAAGAAAGAAAGACATAGTTAAGAAGAAAAGAGTCAGAAGTGAGGGACTGAGAACTTGTAATTATTAGTTGGAAAGAGAAGTACAGAGGGAAAATACAACTAACAAGTGGGGATTGGAGACTAGGCAGTCAATACATACTGACCCCTATACTGTACTGTGAAACAACCTGGAAAATCAAATTAGGACAAAATAAACTCTTTCCCCCAAGGAATATAGAAGCAGTAGCTGGAGAGACAAGGAATAAAGAAATGAGATGCCAAATAATACTTTGAGGGAAGCCATAAAGTAACATAAAATCTATTGCCAATGTAGTATATTTAGAAGTCAGATATCACTGGGGTGAAAGAATCGGGCAATATGTTATAGGGAACAGAAAAGTTCAGTCCAGAAACTGCAAAAGGGAAAACAAAGATAAAAAATATAAAAAAAAGCTATTCAGAACTATACTAGGGAATTACTATTTGGTATGTTAGGTTCATAGAAGTATTGGAGAATGCTCTGATTTTTTTGGTAATACACTATGAATAAAGTGCCATAATGCTGGCATTATATTCATAATTGTTGAATCAAGGTTGTGGGTTTATGGAAATTCATAGTCCTTGTCTTTTTTGATTTTCCAAATGCATTTACATTTTCATAATGAAAAGTTTAAAAGTTCACATTGTTAAATTAAAAAAATATGCACAAAGAATGAAAATTCCATCAGTGGCTATGTTAGGAAGATGGGGATGATGGGTGATTTCCACCCCCTTTCCTCTGCTGGAAATGTTCTGCAATATGTTTATGTTGATTTTACAGTGGAAATATTATGTGAAAGGTGTTTGTGTGAACGTAAATAAAAAAAGAAACAATTTGAAAGACCAACATAGGTAAAAGATGTCTGGAAAGTTTTATAAGGTGCACCTTCTTCATCATGGAAACACAGAAACACAGAGATGAGATGGTGGACAGGAAGGGTTGGTTGGTCAGAAGAACATCACTGTTCCCATCATCTACTTCTGGTTTTTGAGCCTTGGGGTAGTTCCTGCCACTTCCAAACAATTTCAAACCTAGACATAATGATCTGATTTGCAAAAGTCTTATATTAGGTGTTGCTTCAAAAATGATGACAAAATAAAATGAGGACTAAGGTGTAAACTTTAAACTCAGTTCTCCATGTATAAAATGACATCTAAGTAGCCAGGAGGAGCAAGTAATCTCTGAAGTTGAGCAATTCATAACTTGGTAAAAGGATGAAATCTCTTGCTCTTTTCTTATTCTCTCATCCACATAAACACAGGGTTAAAAAATGACTTCAAACACATGGTGGACAACTCATGGCTGTGAAATACCATTTTCAGAGTAATTCCTGCTTTATGTGAAATTAGTCACTAAAACTAAGACACTTCTTTTGGGAGTTGCTCTAGCTATTGTTTATATGGGAATTAAGAACACCACTGGCATATACATGACAACATTCTTCCAGAATTTTTTAACACTTCATAAATATATAAAAATTCTGTAAGAGAAAACTAAAACTCACTGCAAGGCGTTCAGTATTGGAAAAACACTATTTCCGGCACCACAGCCAACCTAAAATCAAGAGAATAAACAAAATACCATGAATGCATTAAAATTTTCTCATAATGTCAGATTTTCTGTTTTTAAAAAACAAAAAGTTTACTGGATTTATGGGTATGGTAGGGCTTTTTATATTCAAAAGCAATGAAATAAATCACAATAACACTGAAAACTTGACAACGGAAATATTTTAAATTTGTATACACCAAAACCCAAAATGAACCAAATAAAACATTTGCGATAACTATGATAAAGGGCAGGGCTCATTAAAATAAAAGAAAAAGAAATAAATGTACAGAACACAAAAGAAGCAAGTAAAAATGGCTTCTAAACATTTGAAGTATATGACCTATTTAGTAATAAAAAATGTGAACTAAATCAAGGCACACAATTTTTGTCTAATAAAGTAAAAAACTCTAAAATAAAATAAAAATATTTCAACAAATGAGGGCATGATGAAACACTTTTACTACTATGGAAGTGGTATTAGTATATCTTCTTTAGAAAGCCTTTTGGTAATATTCTTTAAGAGTGTTACATTTTTCAAAGATTATAAACTAGTAAATCTAACCAAATACAACAAAAGAAAACTCAGTTGAAGCCTATATACAAAGACATTTTGTTGCAGAAAAACTGAAAACAATTTAAATGTTCAGTAGTATGAAAATACATGTGTAAAATGATAGTTTTCCACATAGCAAAATCTTTTCTAGTCATGAAAATGTTTACAGAGAATTTTTAAAGATAGGGAAAACTGTTTATAATATAAAGTTAAATAGAAACAAAGCAAAACTCCAAAATGCATGTATGATATAAGCAAAAGGAGAAATAAGTTCATAAAATTTTAGCAGTGTTTAAATCCTTTGTGTGACTATGGATAACTTTATTTCTCTTTTCTACTTTTTTAGCAAATTCTCTGCAATCAACATATATTACTCAGGGTTTAGTTTCAAAAATAGAAAACAAAGGTCTACACTAGCTCATAGCAAATTACGTATCTCACATATTTCTATTTCACCTAAAAGGAGATAATAACAGAGAGAGTAAAAATTAAGATGAAAACTTTATCAGTACTTAAAAACTACCCTCAGCATAGAAATGAAAGCAGTCAAATTAAAAGGAAAAAAGTAATAGAAATGAAACTAAACCCACAAAGTTAAAACTTGACTGATGTGAGTCCCTTAAGTATTATTTACGCAAAAAAGTATGCTGAGCACTTACTAAATAAGATTTGATCAGTTTCCACCTAAACTATCTGAAATGTTAATAAAATCACATGGAACATGAATTTAAAAATATTGTCACTTCCTATCTTTGTCCTTTGAGTACAGTACCTCTAATATTCTGAAAGTGGCCCTGCTACCAGGAAACAATTCCGTCTTTGGAGGTCCTTTTCCATGTTTTTCATAGTCTAGATTGGAAAAATCAGATTCTGCTTTGCTTTGGCCATTTGTTGAGTCAGAAGTTTTCTTATAATGTTTTTCTTCTTCTTGCATTCTTGAGAAAAAATTTGCAGCATTACTTTTTACATGATCCTGTGATGATTCTCCTGCATTCTCTTTAGTTTTTAGATCAACTGGAAGAATTTCAGGAAATTCTCTTAATAGCCAATTACGATTCTTGAAAAATTTATTCTTATGACTCTTGTAAAATTCATCCCAGTATTTACTAGCTTCACTTTCATACTTAACTAAAAGAGAAAAAAAAAGGTTTATTTCACTATGAATTATATTTAGTATTAGCTTCTATTTTTATAACTATATTTAACAAATAATTAAGCATATTATATACATTATCAATAATTGCATTTACTACTGAATAACTTTAATCTTATAATAATTTTACTTATATGAAAAAGGGTTAACATTAGAGATTTATTTACTTCCCTTCAAAATATCGATGTGTGAATTATTTAGTTCTATCCCTGTAAATCTTTTCTCTTAATAGTTTGGCCATTTTTTTTGTAAGAAATATAATCATTGAGAATTACTTTCTGTAGTCTAATATTGGAATTTTTTTTTTCAAAGAGAGGGAGCGAGTGAGAGAAAGAGAGAACCAATTGTTATTTATTTTTTCATATGACCTTTGTTTCTCTGACACTTAGTTAAGTATGTGGTGCTGGGGTTTAAACCTGGGTCCTTGTGCATACCAGGCAAGTACTCCAACCGTTGAACTGCTCCCAGCACCTGCAATCTTAACAATCACATTTTTACCAATAATCTGTATGGTTTTATTGTCATAGAGAAACGACATCTTATTCTTTAAGTTTCTATATGACAAATGTGCAAATTTGTGATCAAAACGGAAAGTGCATAATTATAAATGATAAGCCAGGTGCAGTAGTGCATGCTTGTAATCCCTGCAACTGTGGAGGCTGAGACAGGAGGACTGCAAGTTCAAGGCTGGCCCCACTAATTGAGTGAGGCCCTAAGCAACTTAGCAAGACTGTCCCAAAATAAAAACAGCTGAGGATGTAGCTTAGTGGTAAATCCCCCTGTGTTCAATCATCAGTTAAAAAAAATTATAAATGATAGAATTTTAGAGTTAGGTTAATTGAAACAGTCTACTCCAATCCCCTTGTTGTGCACTTGAGAAAAATCCCAAATCCATTTGTTCCAGGCCCTAGAGGCCCAATCAGAACCAGATCATGTCTCTGGACTCAGGGTATCTAGAGGCTAACCTAAACTCTATACTTCCTTGACTTCCAGAGGCAACTCTTCCTTTTGATGTCTCTCAGCATGAAACTTTAGAGAATTGTTGATGCTTTCTTGAAATAGATGTATACATTTTGACATCACCTCTGGGCCAAGAGGCCAGGGTTAGGTCAAATATCTTAAAGTTTCAGGAAAAAAAAAAAAGCTTCAGGCAGTTCTTAGCTTTCTGCTTCTTCCTATATGCACCTTACGCTAATAAAATAACTTCCTCCCTTATTCATCCAACAAACATTTTTTGACTCCTATGATGTATCAGGCTAATGCCTAGGCCTAATCCATGGATTAAGGTTATTTTCACCCAATACAGACACATGACATTTTAAAAGCACTTGCAGAGGATCAGAGGATAGATACAAAGACTTTCTAATGGATATGGAGTAATTTCCAAGATTTAGTGTTGGGGAGAAAAGCAAGTTGTATAATAGAATACATGTTATGTGTCCATTCATTTAAAAGAAAGGAGGAGGGGGATAGAGAGGTGGCTTACAGTAAAGTGCTTGCTTGGCATCTGTGAGGACCTGAGTGTGAACCCCACCACCACATATACAACTAAGTGTATATTTTGTTTTAGAAAAACAAAAACCAGACGAAAAAATAAAAACTGACTCTCTCTATTCCTTGTTAAGATTAAAAAAAAAAAGGAAGAAGAAGGGGAGGAGAGGAGGGGGAAAATACATGTGCACATACATATATTTACTTGCACAGGTACAAAATACCGCCAGAAGGATAATCACATAATTAGTAACGCTGGTTCTCTCTCAGGATATGAATGGAGGAGCTGGTGATCATGTGTGGAGAATTTTCTTTTGAATTTTGATCCATGTAAATTTACTGTGTATGACAAATATAAACTAAAACTAAACATAAAGAACTCATTTCCTTCATCATTTTAAAGAAGCCCCTATTCTCAGAACAAGTAGTTGCCTATATTCAGGTTCATCATTGTTAAAGAGCCTTGTCCTGAGGCTTAATTTTCCTTTTCTTCTTTCCACCTTTATCTTTATAGTCTTGTACCATGATCTCCACCCATCTAGCCACAAGACTTCCTTCTCATCAAGACTGAAATTATCTGGCAGCAGCACTGCTATAAAGTCAGAAACTCCCATCTGTACTTAAGATCTGAGAAATCAAAGTGGATCTTTAAAACAAAAGAATTATGTGATGTTAAATCCAAAACATGCTCACATCTGCACAACTAGAAGGAAATCTATGTATGGTTTATCTAAAAATGTGTAGTTATCTTTAAAATGGTTCTAGCTCCACTTTTAACAATTGGAGGCTGCTTGACATACTGAGTAAGAAAACAAAACAATATTGTGAAAATCAGACTCAGGAGAAATTAGAAAACTGCCCAATTTCCCAAGGGTCTTTTTGAACCATCTTTTCTTCCTTTGCCTTAAAAACTCTCTTCGTAACTCACTCCATGCAGGTAAAAGATTTTCTGCCTAATAAAAAGCAGCCAGAAGACCTACATTCAAAGCTAAGAAGACCTACATTTAGTCAGATCTTTAGTATTTGAGTTTCCAAATACTAATTTATTATTAGTATTAATTTATTATTCTCTATCCCCCTCCTCCTTTCTTTTAAATAAATGGACACATAACATGTATTCTGTTATACAACTTGCTTGTGTGAATTTGAGCCTAATTACCAGTAACCAGGATTTAATGCCATACCTTGATTAATTTGTGCATAGACCCCTAGGAATTAATTGGGGTGGAGAAGAAAGTGAGGGGAATATCCTGACAAATATATGTGCATAGCAGTCCTATTTATAATGGAAAAAAGTGGGTAACAACTCAAATACCTAACAACATGGGAAGGTGCAAGCAAATCATGCAGGTCAAACAGGTCAACCTTACATAGAAATCCAAAAACAAGGGATAATAATATTAAGAGAAAAAATTCACACAATAGTAAGTACATTGATGGTATGTCTAAATTTTATATTAATTTGTAACAGATGAAAATTTATGCAATGATTTCATAATGAGCTATATTGTTCTTTCCTTTGCAAAGAAGGATCTCTACATCTGGCAAAAAGATGAAGAATCTCACCTGAATTCTTCATTCACCTTGCCTACAGAGTTTCCTCATTTGACAAGGAGGTTGAATTACAGTTCTCTAAATTAGTCTACTTAAGCTCTAAAAATTCTGTGTATTTTTCTCTTAAACCCCATGAATTTATAAAAAACAAACATAATCAGTTCTATAAACTATACAATCTTGGATTGAATTGCTGTTCTAAATATGAGCTTGTTGCTTTAGTTTTTATAATTTATAAAAAAATTAACTTGTAGTGACATGACTGTAATCTGGTTTAGATAACAAATATATCAGGTACTGAAATTAAACCCTAGCTTATGCAATCTTATTTTTAATTTTTATTTTTTTTAAAGAGAGAGGGACAGTGAGAGAGACAGAGAAAGAGAGAAACAACTTTAATTAGTTTTTCACATGGCTTTAGTTGCTCCAACACTCAGTTGTGTACGTGGTGCTGGGGTTTGAACCGGGGTCCTCGTGCTTGCCAGGCAAGCGCTGAAACCGCTGAGCCACCACTCCAGCCCCATTATGCAATCTTTAAAAAGAACTCCATTATTATTTGAAAACAATGATCAAGGTTTGCTAATAGAGCTACACTTTCAAGCTGTTTTTCAAGTCTTTTCCACTCTAAAATTAAGAGAAAAAAATCAAACAACTACTTGAGCCATTATACTAATAACAACAATAAAAAATAACAATAGCTTTTAGAGATAGGCTACCACTCATCTCTACTTCAGTTGGAATTTACTACACATGATTCAAAATAATGCTTATATAGGAAGAGATGAAGAGTCACACTGGACTTTTGGTCACTGGCCTAATACTTAACTTGGGGTCCTTTAATTAGCAGAAAGAATTGGTAAAGTGATTTTCCCCCCTCCTTCTCTTTCTCTTTTTTTTTTTTTTTTGGTACTGAAGGTTGAAGTAAGGTGTGCTTTACCACTGAGCCACATCCCCAGCCTTTTTATTTTTTAGAAAGGGTCTTGCTAGGTTGCTTAGGGCCTTGCTAAGTTGTTAGGACTGACCTCAAACTTGTGATCTTCCTGCCTCATCCTTTTGAGTCACTGGAATTACAGGAGTACCCTATGCCGCTCAGTCAGCCAAGTGATTTAAAACAATATAAATATTTTTAAATGGAGGATTTGAAAATCTTTGGCACATTTTTTTTTTTAAAGAGAGAGGGACAGTGAGAGAGACAGAGAAAGGGAGAAACAACTTTATTTAGTTTTTCACATGGCCTTAGTTGCTCCAACACTCAGTTGTGTACATGGTGCTGGGGTTCGAACCCAGGTCCTCGTGCTTGCCAGGCAAGCGCTGAAACCGCTGAGCCACCACTCCAGCCCCTCTTTGGCACATTTTTTAGGCACATTTGTCTCCTTTTAAAAAATGGTCATGTGAGCAAAAATAGTCTGTTATTCCAGTATTAGAGATTTTGGAATCATCTGAGAATTGGTTAATAATGCAAATGCTCACATGGTCCTTGTACTCACACCTTAACCCGTGATGCAATAGACTACTCACTTAACCAGATTCCCATTTCAATTTATAAGGAATTCAAGAAGGCACTGGACATGGGTAAGTGGCTCAGTGGTTAAGAGTCCCTTGGTTCCCTGGTACAAAAAAAGAAAAAAAAAAAAAAAAGGAAAGAAAGAAATAAGAACCCAAAGTAAGATCCAGGCAGAGTGGCGCAACCTATAATTCCAGATGCTCAGGATGAGGCAGAAGGATTCCAAGTTCAAAGCCAGTGTCAGTAGTTTAGAGAAGCCCTAGCAACTTAGCAAGATCCTGTCTCAAAATAAAAAATGAAAAGGGCTGGGGAAGTGGCTCAGTGGTTAAAAGCCCCTGGGTTCAATCCTCAGTACAAAAAAGAAAGGAAATAAGGTGTAGGTGTATAACTCAGAGACCCCTGGGTTCAACTGCCAGCAACTATCACCCAAAGATATAGAGTTGAAGTCAAAGATATAGACTATGAAATCAAAATCTGCCATAATGACACTAAGAAATTACTTGGCTTATCCTACTATTTCTAAGTAGACAGTGGAGTTTTCAAACAACCAGTCATGTTCATTATTTATTTATTTGTTTGTTTTTTCATCTGGGTTTTATTTTTCCAACACTTAGTTGTGTATGTGGTACTGGGGTTTGAACCTGGGCCCTTACCCACACCAGGCAAACACTCTACTGCTGAGCCACTGCTCTAGCTCCCCAAGTTATGGTTTCTTTTTGTTTTTGGTTTTTTTTTTTTTAAGAAATGGACAGAGGGAGAAGAAGAGAGGACAGGGGAGCGAATCAGCTTTATTTAGTTTTTCATGTGGTTTTCGTTGCTTTGACACTTCACTGTATATGTGGTGCTGCATTCTCACGCATGCCAGGCAAATGCCGTAACCGCCAAGGCACTGCTCCAACCCCCTCAAGTCATGTTTTTGAATGGATTATAGATGTGCCTAGCTAGATGTCCTTACAGAGATCCATGTTGGTTTGGATTTTCCACTGTAGATATCTATAATGTACCTAAAATCTCTGAGGTCAAGCTAATGTATTTATGAACTGAAATAAAGATAACTACACAAAAAATAACAGCAGTAACATATTGGGTATTTATGGAATGTCAGATATTACGTCAAATGCTTTACTTGGACTTTCCCTCCATTTTATCCTAATAAGATTTCTTAGGAAAAAGTGAAACAATCCTCCTCTTCAAACCCACAACACCCCAGCTAAGGAATCCACGGATGGGGTCCTGGATGAGAACCTAAAAAAATAAGTCTCAACAATCTGATTATTAAAACAATCAAAAAAATAAAAGAAGACTTAAGGAAGGAAATAAGAGAGCAATTGCAGGAGCTGAGAGACCACTTTGATAAAGAGCTAGACATTCTGAAAAAAAGACGTAGCAGAGCTCTTAGAATTGAAAAATACAGTCAATCAAATTAAAAGCTCATTGGAAGATACTAATACCAGAGTAAACTCAGTAGCAAATAGAACTTCATTTCTCAAAAAACGAACATCAGACAATGAAGAGAAGCCAAGCAATGCTGAATGCAAGGAGGACAGACAAGAAAAGAAACTTACTTAGCATGATCAAAACTTCCAAGTTGTATAGGATGAGATGAGAAGAAATAACGGGAGAGTTATTGGGATAGGAGAGAACATAGAACAACAAATGAACGGTATAAAGAAGTTTCTCGATGAGATAGCCAAAGAAAATTTCACCCATATCAGAATTGATCCAGAAATTCAAATTTAAGATGCCTATACACACCAAATAGACCTAACCAAATGAGAAACTCACCGAGACACATCATATACAAAATAAACAACAGAGAAATCAAGGAAAGATTTTTCAAAGCAGTAAGAAATAAATACCAAATCACATTCAGAGGCAGATCAAGAAGGATTACTGTGGACTTTTCAGATCAGATAATAAAGGCCAAGAGAGCATGGAATGATATTTTTTAAATATTGAAAGAAAATAATTTTCAGCCAAAGATACTTTATCCTGCAAAACTCAGCTTTAAATGTAATGGGGAAATAAAATACTTCCATGATCAGATCAAACTAGCAACATATATGAACACAAGACAAGCTCTACAGAAAATACTTAAAGACAGACTTCAGAGGAACAAGCTACCAACTCCCAAACTCCATAAACAGAGGAAATTCAATAAAACCATAACTCATTAAAAGATATTCAAGATGGTGCAAAATATAGCAAAGGTCACAATGCCAGAGACCCAGAATCACATATCTATTCTAACACTGAACATGAATGGACTCAATATCCCAATCAAAAGACACAGTTTAGCAGACTGGATGAAAAAACAAAATCCAGCAATATGCTGCTTATAGGAGACATACCTCACAGCCAAAAATAAACACAGATTAAAGGTGAAAGGTTGGCAAAAACCTTACCAGGTTTATGGCCCAAGAAAGCAAGCTGGTGTTATGATTCTTATATCTGACAAAGTTAATTTTGACCAAAAATTAGTCAGAAGGGATACAGATGGTCAATACATCATAGTAAAAGGAACAAATATCAAGAAGACATAATGATAGTCAACATTTATGCCCCCAATTACAACCCTTCCAAATATGTGGAAGAAGAACTCAAGGACATTAAACCACTTACTGATTTGAACACAAAAATGGGGCACTTTAATATACCACTATCAACAACAGATAGATCATCAAAGCAAAAAATCAATAACGATATCTCCAACCTAAACAACTCTATCAATCAGTTGGACATAACAGACATTTACAGAATATTCCATTCCAAATTGGCTGAGTTTACCTTCTTTTCAGCAGCATGGGATCGTTTTCCACAATAGATCACATCCTAGTCCACAAAGCTAATCTTAGCAAATATAAAAAAGTTGATATAATCCCATGTATCCTTTCAGACCACAACAGTATGATCTTAGCAATTAACAGCAAGAAAAACAACAGAAAATAAATAAAAACTTGGAGATTGAATAATACCTTCTTAAATGAAGAATGGATCAAATATGAAATGAGAACAGAAATCAAGAAATTCTTGGAAATGAGTGAGTATGATGAAACAATGTATCAAAATCTATGGGATAGTACGAAATTATTCTTTTTAAAAAATTTTTATTAAGGAATTGAGTTATTGTACAATCATAAATGCATTTAAAATAACAATATGAGGGGCTGGAGCAGTGGCTTGGTGGTTATGGCGGTTGCCCAGCATGCTCGAGTACACAGGTTTAAACCCCAGCACCCACATACAGAACTAAGTGTCAGAGCAACAAAAGCTATGTGAAAAACTCAATAAAAATTGATTCTTTCTGTCTGTCTCTCTCTCTCTCTCTCACTGTCCTTCTCTCTTAAAAAAAAAAGGTAACAATATATGCATTTATTCTTAAACCAGAATTACCTCCTAGATTCCTCCCTATTCTCCCTCCCTCTCTCCCCTTCCCCACCTACTCCACCCCCCCCCACTACATATCTATGATTGCCTTAGATTATGCATTACTATGCCTTTGTTGGTTCTAATACATGAGATTAACTACCTTTCACACAGGCCTGGATTTAGTTCCAGCCTCCACAAATGAGTGAAAACATTCAATCCTTGAATCTCTGGGTTTGGCTAACTTTCCTCAGGTTGATTTCTTCCATTGCCATCAATTTAACTTCAAAGGCTACAATTATGTTGTTTCTAATTGCTAAGTAGAACTCCATGGTATCATATAACAGTTTTTGGACCCATTCACCCAGTGAGGGGCATCTGAGTTGGTTCCATAATTTAGCTATTGTAAATTGAGCTGCTATGAACATTGATTTTGCTGTGTTGCTGTAATGTGCTAATTCTAACTCCTCTGGGAAAATACCCAGAAAAGGGATTGCTGGATTGTGTGGCGGGTCCATCCCTAATTTTTTGAGGATTCTCCACACTGCTTTCCAGAGCAGCTGTACCAGACTGTAGTTCCACCAACAGTGTGCTAGTGTTTGTATCTCCCACAACCCCTCCAGCATCTGTTATTGTTTATATTCTTCAATTTTGCCAATCTGACTGGCAAATCTTAAGGAGGTTTTCATTTGCATTTCTCTGATTACTAGTGATTTGGAGCACTTTCTCATGTATTCATTGGCTTGCTCAATTTCCTCTGTTGAGAAGCTTCTATTTAGCTTGTTGGCCCATTTATTGATTAGACTATGTATTTGATATTAAGGTTTTTGAGTACTTTGTAAATACTGGATATTAGTCCCCTGTCAGAAGAATCAGAGGCAATGATTATCTCCCATGTATGAAAGCATTCTTAAAAGGTAAATTTGTAGCATGAGGGCCTTTACCAACAACAGGAAAAGAGGCCAAATAAACAGACATGTTCTCCAACTCAAAGCCCTACAAAAAGAGGAACAATCCAATTCCATCCAACAGAAGGCAAGAAATAACTAAGATCAGAGCTGAAATCAATGAAATTGAGAACAAAAAAAACTAAGAACCAACAAAAGAAAGAAAGACTTGGTTCTTTGAAAAAATAAATAAGATTGACAGACCCCCTAGCCAACCTCACCAAAATGAAGAATGAAGTGAAAGCAAATCAACAAAATCAAAGACAAAAATGGAGACATCACCACTGACTCAAGTGAAATCCAGAGGATTATTAGAACTTATTTTGAAAATCTATACTCTTCCAAGTTTGATAACCCGGCAGAAATGGACAAATACCTAGCCATATACGACATACCCAAATTAACACAGGAGAACTGAAAATCTAAACCAATGAATCTCAGGTAGCAAAACTGAAACAGCAATCAAAGGCCTTCCAAAAAAGAAAAGCCCAGGACCTGATGGATTCTCAGTAGAGTTCTATCAGACCTTTACAGAAGAATTAACACCCCTCTCCTTAGTAATCTATTCTGTGAAATTGAAAGGGTTGGAACCTTCCCAAATACTTTTCATGAGACAAATATAACCCTGATACCAAAACCTAACAAAGAAACATCAAGAAAACTATAGACTAATTTCCCTGATGAACATAGATGCAAAAATCCTTAATAAAATCCTAGCAAACCACATCCAAAACATCAAAAGGATAATATATCACAAATGCAAGGTTCAACCTATGCAAATCAATAAATGTAATTCATCACTTAAACAGAATTAAAGATAAAAAACCATATGATTATCTCAATTTATGCAGAAAAGGCCATTGATAAAATTCAACACCATTTTATGCTCAAAACTCTAGAGGAGATAGGGATCAAAGGAAGATACTTTAATTTTGTAAATGCCATTATGACAAACCCATAGCCAATATTATACTTAATGGTGGAAGACTGAAAGCATTCTCACTAAATTCAGGAACAAGCCTAGGCTGTCCACTCTCAACATAGTCTTTGAAACCCTAGCCAGAGCTATTGGACAAGGGAAGAAAATCAAAGAATTCTAAAAGGAAAAGAGGAAGTCAAGCTGTCTCTATTTGCCAATGACATGATCCTATATGTAGCAGACCCCAAAAAGCTCACTTTTTTTTTTCAGGGCCAAACTCGGGGCCTTGCATGTGCTAGGCAAGCGCTCTGTCACTGAGCTAAATCCCCAAACCCTCAAAAAGCTCAACCAGAAGACTTCCAGAGCTTGTAAATGAATATAGCAAAGTCGCTAGTAACAAGATCAATACCCATAAATAAAAAGTTTTGATATCCAGCAGCAATTCCGCCGCAAAAGAAATCCAGAAATCTGTCCCATTCACAATAACATCAAAAACAATAAAATACTTGGGCAATAATCTAACAAAGGATATAAAGGATCTCTACAATGAAAACTATTGAACATTGAGGAAGAACTGAGAAGATGGAAAACATTCCAATGTTCTTATTTAGGTAGAATCACTATATTAAAATGGCCATTCTGCCGAAAGCATTGTATAGATTCAATGCAATCCCCATCAAGAAACCAATGACACTATTCATGGATAAAGAAAAAGCAATTTTCAAATTCATTTGGAATAACAGGAAACCCAGAATAGACAAAACATTACTAAGCAAGAAAGAGGAAGCAGGAGGTGTCACAATACCTGACCTGAAATTATACTATAGGGCTATAGTAACAAAAACAATTGGTATTGGTATCAAAATAGACATGAAGACCTATGGAACAGAATAGAAAATACTGAGACAAACCCATAAGTCTTTAACCACTTGATATTTGACAAAAGGGTCAAAAATACTGTGCGGAGGACCATTTGTTGCCTGTTCAACAAATGGTGCTGGATGAACTGGACAGACATGTGCAAACACTGAAATTAGATCCTTATCTCTCACCCTGAACAAAAATCAAATCGAAATGGATCAAAGAATTAGAAATTAAACCAGCAACTGTACAACTGCTAGAAGAAAAAACAGGATCAACACTCCACCACATAGGTGTAGGCACCTCCTTCCTTAAGCAGACTCCCATAGTGCAAGAATTAAAGCCAAGAATAAATGAGTGAAATGTCATTAAACTGAAAAGCTTTCGCACAGCTAAAGAATTAGTCAAGAGTGTCAAGAGAGAAGGTACAGAATGGGAGAAAATCTTTGCCTGCTACGCCTCCCACAGGGGACTAATATCCAGAATATACAAACAACTCAAACAACTGAACACCGAAACCATAAATAATCCAATCAATGAATGGGCTAGGAAACTAAACAGAAATTTCTCAACAGAGGAAGTCCAAAACATCATTAAATATATGAGAAGATGTTCTACATCACTAGCAATCACAGAAATGCAAATCAAAACTTCACTAAGATTACACCTTACTCCAGTCAGTGTGGCAAAAATGAATATGAACAATAACAGACACTGGAAGGGTTGTGGTGAAAAAGGAACACTAACACACTGCGGGTGGGACTGCAAACTTGTACAGCCACTCTGGAAAGCAGGTGGAGACTCCTCAAAAAACTAGGATTGGAACCACCTTACAACCCAGTTTTCCCACTCCTTGGTATTTTCCCAAAAGAGCTAGAATTGGCTACAGAGACACAGCTACATCAATGTTTATAGCACCTCAATTTACAATAGCAACTATGGAACCAACCCAAATCTCCCTTGCTGGATGAGTGGATTAAAAAACTGTGATATTGATATATATATTCATTCTACCCTGCTATTAGAACAATATCATGGCATTTGCAGCCGTATGAATGGAGATGGAAAAAATTATGTGGATTGAAATATCCCAAACTCAGCAAATTAAGGGCTGAATGTTTTCTCTCATATGTGGAAGCTAGACTAAAATCTAAGACAGGATGAAAGTTAGTTATGTTTAAATAATAAACTCAACACAGTTGAAATTTCACATAAGCTGGGAAACCATAACAATGAAGGTTGGGGGAGAAGGGAGGGAGGGATGGAAGAAAGGGAAGGATTAGAAGGGTTATCAATGCAACCGGGAACTCTCCACTCCCATAAGAAGCCCAACTATACACAGGCAGGCAGAGAAACTCAGAAATTTCAAAAATTAATATACATGTATATACTTATTTCTATCTATAACATGGGGGTATTACAGAGGAGACATGAGAGCGGGGAGTGGATGAAGGGGGGTACACTGGACTAGGATCAACCTTAACTTACTTTGTCAATATCCATGCATGCATGAATATGTAACTATGATTCCCTTCAATATGTAAGACTATGTCGAACAAATAATAAAAAAAAATGCAATGAAAACAAAAAAAGATCTCTAAGATAAGCAATGTTATTCCAATTCATAGATAAAGAAATTCAAGGTCGGAAGGGATAAAAAGCCTCCCTTAAGCTAACTATAAAGACCTACCTATAAAGAGTAGAGTCAGACTTAGAGCAAGTCTGTCAAACATTGAAATCTGTGCTCTTAACCATTACACTGCATCATCTTCCTAACACAAAGTTATAGGAACCCCTCCAAAATATCTCTGAAAAATGAACTTTTTAAAAAAATTATTGTTTTCCTCTCAATTATGAAACATCAAGTTGAAATTAAAACCTCAGTGTGACTTCCAGTCAGTATAAATAAATTGTAAAACTTATGCTGATCGAAGTTAACCTTAATTAAATCCTACTCTTTGTATTATATAAATAATGCCAGGTTATATGATGAAATTATGATGAGCAACAGGAATACAAAAATGCTCTATAAGAATATATAGAGGAGTCTGTGGGACAGAAACAAAACAGAAGCGGTACCAACAGGCCTTCCAAAGCTGTGCTTTAGGCAGTATTTCAAACTAATGCTGGCAAATCCATAGTTTCCAGTGATGTGTTACAACTTCTGAGATCCCAAAGAAGCTTAATCAAACTCATTATAATGATGAGAATGATACAACAAATACCTTTGATGTATGTTTTAATTTCCTAAACTGCATGAGTAACTGTGATAACAGGGGAATTGGAGGAGTTACTCTGTGACCATGAGTGAAAAACAGTCTCAACCTGCTACTCCTTCACCACAGGTTCATGACAATAACGATAAAAGAGTACAGTTTTGAGAAATTTGCATTGTCTTGATTTTGTCTAAATGATTTCCTAACAGGTGCATAAATCATTAATTTTTCTTGGAGGAATATTTTTTTTCTTTTTTCTTTCCTAAGTTGCCAATTCAGAGGTAATTGCTCTATGCCAGTGGCAGTAAAAGGGATGTTTAACAAAGCCAAATGAATCTGTTTAACAAAGCCAAATGAAGCAACTTCTCAATTATTCACTTATTAAATTCAATACTTCTGAAGAAGGAATATGGCACAGTAGCTATACTTAGATATTCAGAATCATTCCTAATCACCCTGAACATTAGAATTAAAAAACTGAATTAAACCATTTATGTATTTGGCATATATGCTATGATTAATATGAATTATGAAAATTTATTCTAAGTTGCCATGTAACAAAAAGCAATTTGAAGTTATTTTTGCACATCAATTAGGCAAATACCTGAGTTCTCAAACTTGGAAACTTTCACATGTCACTGATAAAGTACATTTTCTAATAAAAGAGAACTCTAAAATATTCTAAATTAAAAGTATATTTCTGAGAGCATTGCATGAAACTTTAAACAGTCAAAGCCATCTTAGAAACAAGTATCCTGCATTTATCAGCACAAAACTTTTAGCTACTCAATTTTTTTTCACATAGAATATTCTCTTAAGAGGTAAAATATTCACACGGTAGCGTTTAGTGATGCTCTTTTCTTATTTTACTTGACAGAGATAACTTACCCTAGTAGACACTTATTTACAAGGATATCTTAAAGAAGAAATAGCAGCTGCTTTTGTTATTAGGTTTAAAAAACTGATCACATAGCCAGCTGAGATCATGTAAGCTCAAAAACTGCCAGTTGTACCTTTCTCATTTTTCTGAGTTAACCTGCTTTTAAAAGAAACATGAGTTATAATATAGTTTAAATGTAATTATGAAAAGGAAATATGGGATTACAATCATTAATCTGGGCAATCGAATTGAATGAAATATGAGAACTTGGATGCTATACATTTTAATCACAGAAATGAGACCATCAGCTATCCTGCAGGAAAAGATTCTTATTTGTGATGCTGAAGTTCTTATTTTCAGATGATAAGGGTGTTTCCTGACACTGGTTCTCACCACCAGCTGAGACAATAGGTTAAGAAGTGGGAGATGGGAGTGACAAGAGCGTGTAACACAGAGACCAAAAGAAATGTGCCAGAATCGACCAGCATGGGAAAACAACCAGTATTTCCTCCTAGTGGCATTAAGAAAGTGTGATAAGATCAATAAACAGTGCTCCTGCTATGTAATGATCTGCACACAGAATAGTTTTTGATGGGAGAACTTGGCTTTTTGAAAAACTTAAAACTCTCCTAGGTAAGAAAAGATGGTGATTAATAGAGGCAGTGGTGGAAGAGCCAGATCAAGGCTTCCTTAGGCCTCTCACAAAGTTTGGGAACAGGGATTTTAAACACTTTGTTCACCCCGACCTGTATTCATCAGAGAATACCAAATCAGAAGCCTTACCCAGGGCTTCCACTGACTGGTCGGTCTGAGCCCCAGCAGAAAATGCACTGAGTAGTTCTCATTACAACGTCCTTCACTCAACATAGTTCCTCAGAACAAAAATCTTCCTTTGCCACCCTCCCAGCAGCCTTAGCTACGGCTTGATACTTTAAGTGTGATAAGATGGCACCTCATAATGCACTCCTTTCCCTGCAGTGGCCCCCTGAAACTCAAGAAGCCACTGCACCAGTGTTATGGGTGGATGCAGAGGGGACCTAGCAGAAACCGCTACCTCTTTGAGTCATTTTGAAATGCAATCTTTTTTTCCGTTTCTCTACAGCAGCCAGAATTCTTCCTCAGAGAGACTGGACATACTAATAAGCAAATCAAACGACTCAACGTGGCACTATCAGCCCTCTCTTGCCTGCTTTTCCTGCTTCTATAGAGAGGCCACTCACCACCTTTCTATTTCAGTCACACTATGGTTCTGTGGGAACTGTCATTTTCCTTTACTGCGGTTTCCGAGGCCCTAAAATAACCTTCTCATTAGCTTCACTCAAGTTCATTGTTAACATAAATAGGACAAAATAGGCAGCCACGTACAGAGCACTTTAAAGGAACATTATCAGCCTTGCTCATCTATTCAAAAGAGGATGAAAAAAAAAACTTGGATTTTCACATTATTTAGAAATATGCTGTAGATAATTTTTAGCTTCCTGGAAATGAATCAAAATGACTGATAATTTTTAACTTAGTTTATGTTTGACTCTTCACATCCAGGTGTCCATTAGCAGAAGCTTGAGTAACGTGAAAAATATGTCTGTGCAGCTGCTGGCAAAAAGGCAAAGTTATACTTCCTCAGAAACAGTGTGACAGAGTCCTGCAAAGGAATGCAATGGTGGCTGATTTGTAGGCAGTATCACCACTGGTATGCACCCTCAAATCCAACCCTAACACTCCCTGACCATATTCCATTCTGGGATTGCATGGTTGAAGCGCACAAAAACAGAAAGATTCCACTGTGGATCAAGGTGCTCTTCTTTCCTGTCCATTCCCCTGGACCCCTTCATGCTTAGCAGGAGGAAGAACTATATGAAAGGTGCAGCAAACAATGCCAGAGCTTAAG
This sequence comes from Aplodontia rufa, assembly GCA_004027875.1. Classification (NCBI taxonomy): domain Eukaryota; kingdom Metazoa; phylum Chordata; class Mammalia; order Rodentia; family Aplodontiidae; genus Aplodontia; species Aplodontia rufa. The sequence goes on from PVKS010009459.1 coordinate 45,288, forward strand.
ATAGGTTAACTATGATACCAGAGGACGGGCTAGGTTGCAACACCATCTTCCCTGGTTATGGGCAACTAATGATGGTTGTCTCACTGGATCAGTCTCTGCAGCTACCTTTGCTACAAATTTCAGCTTCAACTGTAGACTAAAGTCACTAGAACAACAGTTAACTACCAATGGAATTGATGATTTTTACTATGTTTGGCTTACACAGGAATATGAACATTTTTCTCTGGGAGTTTCAGGTTTGCTAATCAATCTAGGAAAAAATTATTTTTCTTAGAACTTGTAGAATATTTTCTATAAAGGAGCAGATAGTAAGTATTTGGTCTTTGTGGAACACATTCAGTCTCTGTTGCTATTCAACTCTAGTTATAACTCAAAAGCAGCCATAGATAATGTGTCAATGAATGAGTATGTCTGTGTCCTAATAAAGCTTTTATTTATAAAAACAGGAAGCAGGGGCTGGGGCAGTGGCTCAGCGGTTTCAGCGCTTGCCTGGCAAGCACGAGGACCCAGGTTCAAATCCCAGCACCACCAGCACCACGTATACAACTAAGTGTTGGAGCAAAGGAGGCCATGTGAAAAAAAAACAAAAAACTAAACAAAGTTGTTTCTCTTAAAAAAAAAAAAAACCAAACAGGAAGCAGGCTGGATACAGGCATACAGCCATAGACCATAGTTTGCTGACTCTTGCTTTACCATTAGGTTATACTGACTTTGATACAAGAATGACCAGAATAGGGGCTGCAGCAGTGGCACTTGCCTGGCATGCATGGGGACACAGGTTCGAACCCCAGCACCATATATACAAGGAAGTGTCAGAGCAATGAATGGGATATGAAAAACTAAATAAAACCGATTCTCTCTTTCTCTCTCATATCTCACTGTCCCTCTCTCTCTTAAAAAAAAAAAAAAGCGTGATCAGGATAGATGACAACCAGAACCAAGATGTTCTGACAACTAATCCATACATACAGTATTAGAAGCCAGAATAGGGGCTGTTCTTTGTGAGGAGTCCAGGTAAGTACTATAATTAGGAAGAAGCATGAGGAAGCTGCTAGATTATTGGTAATATTTGGTTTCTTAATGTGGGTATTGTTTATATAGACCTATTCATTTTGTAACAATTCCTTGAATTTATGCAACTTATGAATTGCATAAATTTCTGTATTGATTTGGTACTTGTGTTCTAATGAAGAAATCATGTTAAGAAAAATAAGGTGGAAAATTCCACATAGACAGTATATGAGATGGGCAAAGGGTCTTTGGGTTCCCAGATATGCACTAAGAAGGACGTAAGGCTCAATGTTTATAGCAGCTCTATTTACTATAGCTAGGCTATGGAACCAATCCAGATGCCCCTCACTTGAGAAGTGGATACAAAAGCTTTGGTACATATATACAATGGAATACCACTCTGCCATTAGAGAAGATGATATTATGGCTTTTGCAGCCAAATGGATGGAGATGGAAAGAATTATGCTCAGTGAAGTATCCCAATCTCAGAGACTCAAGGGCTGAATGGTTTCTTTCATCTGTGGAAGCTAGAATACATGGGGAAGCAGTAGGTTAGACGGCTAAGCTAACAAGAAATTCAAATTGTATGATTCTCAACACAATAGGGGGATGGCTCCTAGGTTACTTGGAGGCATAGGGAGGTGAATGGGGAGGGTGGAGGGTGTATGAAGAACTCCTAGGAGACTGGAGAGTGGGAATATGGGGGAACCATCTCAGAAGCAGATGTCATTCCTCCACGAGATATTCATTTAACGGAAGAGTTCTTCTAGGGAAGACAGCAACAAGGGAAACCCAAGCTGGGCATCCATGTTTTGGCATTACCCCTGGATATCTAAGTATATATACACTGGTCATTGATGGTTTGATACCCCTCAGTTGTATCTCTATATACCTCTAATAAAAAAAGAAGGATGTAAGACACCTTTTTTTCTTTTCTTTTCTTCCTCTCTCCCTCCTTCCCTTTCTGAACTTTCTAAAAAAACATTGTGAAAAAGAACACACAATATAAAATCTATCATTTTAACCATTTTTAAGTTAAGTAGTATTAAGTATATTCATATTGTTGTAAAATAGGTCTTGAATGTTTCCATCTTGCCAAACTGTAACTCTAAATCTTCCAAATAACTTTCCTTTTCTCCCTCTAATGTTTCTTTGTTTCTAATGTTTTTATGACATTGACTACTTTAGATTTCTCATATAAGTAGAATCATAGAGTATTTGTTTTGTGATCAGCTTATTTCGTTTAGCATGATGCTCTAAAAGTTCATTCTGTAATATGTGACAGGATTTCTTTCCTTTTAAGGTGGAATAATATTTCATCTCATGTATATACTACATTTTGTTTATACACTTATCCAATCATGGACATTTGTGTTGCTTCCACCTTTTGTCTTCAGAACACAAGTCTTCTTTGCCACCCTCCCAGAAGCTATAGCTGATGTTCTGTGCAACCTTGCTTTAAGTGTGATAAGATGGTCACCTCATAATGTTTTCCTCCCACTGCACTGAGTACAGTTACAGTGAGGATGCAGAGGGGACCCAGCAGAAACCTCTTTGGTTATGTTGAAATGTAATCTTTTGTTCTGTGTTTCCACAGCAGCCTATCACGAACACAGGAATGCAAATTTCTCTTTGAGACCTTGCTTTCCATTTTTTTATGTAACCCAGAAATGATTTGTTGGATCATAATATGAATTCTGTTTTAAATTTTTTGAGGAACTGTGATACTGGTTTCCATAGTGGCTGCACCATTTCACAATCCCACCAGTAGTGCATGAGGGTTCCTACATCCTTGTCAACACTTTTCATTTTCTATTTTTTTGTCTGTAGCACAGGCCAATTTTTTTAAAAAGCCATTTATGAAGGCTGACAAGGCTTTGCCTAAATTAAACTCTAAATACATAGGCTCCAAAAAAATGCTCATGATCTTTATTGAAACTATCCTAAAAGACCAGCAACATTTTGATATGACTTTATCTTCTTCAAAGTTCATGAATATGTTCAAAGTTCCTAGCAAGAGAAATCACAATAGCATACTGAAAGCAGCATAGCAAGAGGAAAAATTTAAAGTTATATTTTCATTTCTTGTTTAAAATGCCACCCATATGTGTATCTCCCAGAAAAAGCAATCTGACTACCAAAAGACCAATTATAGGGTGAATACATAATTTATTTCATTAATTTTGGTCCCACTACACTGGAGGAACTGGGAATTCTACCAAAGAGAACAAGTAGACTGACTGGCTTAGGTAGAAGATAAGAACTCTCAAAAGCAATGGCACAAGGAGGAGGAAAAGTGACAAGGATATGAACTGAACCAGTGGAAGGTCAAAGAAAAAGCCTGACTCTGGGAGTCACATGTCATTGTCTACCTTGTTCTTCTGGAATGACTTGCACAGCTGAATTCTTTTCTACTTTTTCTCTGGCTTCTTCTTCTTCTTCTTTAGACCACTGCATGTGATCCCTAGGAAAATATAAAGATTATAAAACATGCTTTAATAATTTAAGGAAGAAAAACGGTGATCAGGGATTCCCATCTTCCATCTAGATTACGCACAGGGGTAACTAATTCCTTGTTGAATGAACACACTTTGTGTCAGATGTTCCTCCCGTTGGTGTTGGTGTGAATCTGCAACTCCTATGTTTCTTCTGTTTCTATCTGGTCACATTGCCAGCCCCAGCTACTTGTGGGAAATGGCTGATGAAATAATGTCCCCAGAACACTATGGTGCATTACTATTAGGGTACTGGGTACAGTTTGCTATTTTTTACTCTAAAGCTAATTTATTTGACTTTTTGTTCATGTATGAGCAGGGCATACTTTAATAGTATGTTAATGCTATTTTTATAACACTCATATTCTAATACTTTACTACTAGATGCAAGTTTTAACATATTTTGTACTTACCCTGCAATTTTAAAAGTAACTTTAGATTTGTTTTCTTATTAACTTCTTAATGAAAATGTACTCACTTACATTTAAACTTAAATGGTAGGAGTACTTGATATAGCATATAAAAGGGACACTTTTCTAAGACCTGGTAATTTCTTATAAGTATTTTTAGTTTCAGAATTATTCTATCTATATGAGACAATATCACTTTGTGCTGTAAAAATGCCTCTTTTTGCCTAGCATGTGTGAGGCTCTGGTTCAATCCCCAGCACCACAGAGGTGGGGGTTGGGGGAATCTTAGAACAGAAACAACATCTGTATACAAAAAAGGTGATTTGGTTTTGGTTTCATTTTCACAAAGTTTGTATTTCCTTTTTTTGCAATAGGTGAGATACTTGAGTTAAACAATTTTTTTGAAATAAACCATTTTTCTATACAATAAAAAAGCACACACTCTATATTCAAGTTCGCACAGCCTATTCATAACTATAAGAAAATACCTTCACAGTGTGACTATATGAAATTTATAGTCATCTGACTGATGAGAAAGGGTAAATTATAATGCACTTGAGGGTGTGTCATTAATGGTAACTGACAAATGTTAACTAAGCAGTTAGCATGATCATAATTACTACTACTTATTGTTTATTACATGTCAGGCACTATGTTAAGCACGTTTCATACATATTTGTCCTATTTAATCCTTTCAAAAAATCCTATAAGGGGGTTATAATCATGCTCATTTTATATATGAGGAACTAGAAGTTTACTAACTGACTGAAGGTCCTGTGGCAGAACCAGAATTCACACCCAGGTTTATGTCATATCAAAGTCCATCATCTCATCCATTAGTCTATTACTGTCTACCAACACAATAGGGGATGCTGAGAGATTTTAAGACTTAATCTTGCCCATCAAAGGCATACATTCTTTTAATGCAGGCAGACAAACAAAATGTAAATAATACAATGGGGCATACATGGACCTGATGAGTGGGAGTATAGTCAATTAATGCTAGCTGGGGCAAAGAGAAAAGCTTAAGGTGAAGGTGGGTTTGGGCTCAAGTTGAGGGAAAGGCAGTAGGGCAATTACTTTTGTCATTAAGAAGCTGGCAATATGGACAGCATATTATGGGAACAATGAAAAATTCCATTTTGATTGGTTCTCTTGGTTAACTGCAGATGAAGTTGGGAGTTAGGTAATGGTCAGAATGCAGAGGATTTTAAGTAGTGTGCAAGACAGTGAAGTGGGGAGGGACTGGAGGGAGACCAATTAGACTGCTGCGGTGGTTCTAGGAGCAATGAGTGCCAGGACTAAGGTGGTGGCAAAGAAAAACAAAAAGGGAGAGTGGAGGGGGAGACGCTGAGAAAACTGTAATTATGACCTGGAGATGAACTAGATGTTGTAGGAGAAGAAGAGTACGAGGAATGATTACAAGGCCTTAATGCTTAGCACCTAGAAAAGCAGTAGTAACAAAGACAGACTAAGGCCTTGCTTTGGGCAGAATGATGAGAAGCTTGGTTCTATTTTAACTCATGTTTATGCAATCAGAAATCAGAGGACATATTTCAGTGACCTAGCTATAAATACACTATGGAAAGGTGAGAATCTCATTTTCTTTTAAAAAGGGTAAGAAACGGTATACTGGATCTCTAGGAAAAGCAAGTTGAAAACATAAAAATCAGAGTTTTGTGGATGAAAATTTAACTACCAGTATTTTAAAAACCCCACTTATAACCGAAACAATCATTAAGCAGCTTTGTCACTTGCTTTAATGAGTGAAATTAGAATAGATTTTTGTTATTGTTTCATTCTTTTTTTTTTAGAGAGAGAGAGGGACAGTTAGATCTGAGAAAGAAAGAAAGAATCAATTTTATTTAGTTTTTCATGTGGCTTTCGTTGCTCTGACATTTGGTTGTGTACATGGTGCTGGGGATGGAACTCGCGTACTCGTGCATGCCAGGCAAGCATGATAACCGCCGAGCCAACTACACTAGTCCTATTATTACTTTTAATAAATGTCAGTTATCACAAATGAATTGAAGCTAGCATCTATACATTTTATTTGTATAATACTTAATGCTACTCCATCACAGTTATGACATTAAATGCAACAAGTCATTAACTTTAAAAATAGTATTACCACAGTTGGGAATGAATTTCTCATCTACAAATTTCTATAACACATAGGAAAGAAACAGAACAATTCTTTTCTCTGTGGAGAATCCAGTAATAGGCAATGAGTGTATATGTAGTCTTCAGCTTTAAGTATGTGTTTTAAACTGTTAGTTTTACTCACTACTTCAGTATTTAATAGATGGGGTTAATTCTTAAGTTGTCCTAACTCCCCTATATTGCTCTTTATGTTGTTTCATTTTCTTAACTGTTATGGGAATATTATACCCTAAGTTCCTACAGAACAGATTTTCCCACTGTACAGTTATAGAATCTCCAAAGAAACCTACAAAATGTTCCCATTCTATTTATGGGAACTTCCTCAAGACCTGTTGCTTTATGGCAGTTCTTTATATTAGAAGTCTGATTCATATACACCAAAATCCTACAGCCAGCAATAATAATCACTCAAATTTTTTACAAGTAACAAATACAACAATAGAAGCAGAGACAAATAACTAATAATAAAATAATTAGACATTTAACAACTAAAACAAAATAACAAAGAAAGAAATGGTTGTTGTTTGGCCTATGATGTGTACTTCTTAAAATTTATTGTAACAAGGTAATTCAAAAGTACAATGTAATTATATAGAGAAAAATATCTGTACAGAGATATTCACAGGAACACGAAATTCAATATTAAAAAATTGGAAACGAACTCAGTCATAGGGGAATGAAAACATATGGTAACTCAAGGAATTATTATATAGACATCTAAAATAAAAAATTTCACTATGTAATAATGTCAAAAGTATTTGTGAAATTACATGAAGTTTAAAAATCACATACTTGTGTCTTAAAATGTCCTTAATGTTGTAAGGCTGCTTCAACTACAAATATTTAAAACAAAATACATATTTATATAAATACTTTATGTTTTAGATATGTAATGACAATCATTACAACTTTATATAACTATTCTTGAAGAAAAAAACAGTCCTTATGGTAAATGGGAAATTATGGTTCCTTAGGAAAAGAAGAAAGTAAAAAAAAGTGAATCAAGCAGAAAATGCAAAATATATTCAATACTTTTAATGAAAATTTGTAAAAAAACACTCAAAAAATAAAAGGTAAGATATTTGAATAAGAAAAAAAATTCATATGATTGGTAGAAATTAGTTTTATGATTTTGTAGTGGTCAGCAGCCTTGTGATCTCAGTTCATGTACATAGTTTACATATATATTTTCCCATTCCTTCTACAGTATAGTACAAATGAATGATGATTCTTTGTTTTAACTTCAAGTTGATGGCAAGAGCACGAGTTAAGAAGGCAGAGATCAGAGCTCAGAACTGCTGAGGTGGTGAGCGTTATTGGATATAGAGGGTCCCTAAGACTCTCGGATATTTCCCCAGGGTTCTTAAGAGCTAAGAACCCTGTTCATCCACAAGGTGAGACTCTAAAGAAACTAGCACAGAGAGAGAATTCTGTGTATGAGGGTAGAAGAAAGAGAACTCACTGGAAATAGGCAGAGCTGGGCTTGGAGCTAAGTTAGAGTGGAGAGATCCCTCTGAACACCTCAGGTATTCAGTTAAAAACCCTAGAAATGTCATGCCATAGGACTAAGAACATTTTTAATTCAGGACAATATCAAAATATCACATTCTAACAGCCTAAAATCCACTCAATCCCAAAGAAGTTCAGTCAGTAAATTAACCATTTGTCAGCAAACAAAAACAAAAACAACTCAACATCTTTAAAGGAAGACAACATAATCTTAGACTGAACATTATCCACAATATTAATTATACAATAAAAAAAACTCAGACACGTGAATCAAGAGAAAAGGCAGTCAATAAATAAAGACTTTGGGAAAATGTAATATTAGAATTAGTATACAAAGACTTCAAAACAGCTTTAAAAATTATGTTAGAATATTTAAAAGAAAATATGGGCAGAATGAATGGATAGATGCAGAAACTCTACAGTGAACTCATATACAATATCTGAAATTAAAAAAAATCATTGGGTAGACATTAACATTTGATGAATACTGCAGAAGAAGGTGTAGAAATTATTCAAACTGAATAACAGAGAGAAAAAACATTGAAAAAAATGTATGAGACTCAGGAACCTGTGGGATAACACTGCTATGGTCTGGGTGTGTTTATCTCTCAAAGGTTCATGTGTTGGAAGCTTGTTCCTCCAAAACTCTGAGCTAAATAAATTTCTTCATAAAGTTACCCAGACTAATATTTCATTATAGTAGTGAAAAATGGACTAATAAAAATACAAATTTGTCTAGAAAACACATAAATTAAAGTCTCAAAAAATAGGAGAAAGAGAGACTGGGTAAGAAAATAACTGAAGAAATACTGGCTAGGGCTAGGGGTATAGCTTAGCGGTAGAGTGCTTACCTAGTATGCACAAGAACTTGGGTTTGATACCCAGTACCACATAAATAAAATAAATAAATAAATAATCTTGACCCTTGGGCACACATTTGTAGTATTCTAAATTACAGTGAAAATCATACATTAGGTACTTCTGTTGCATAGTGAGGCACAACTGACTGGAAGAAAAGCACCCATAAACTGTGACCTGTGCTAGCTGCTTTCTTTAGTGTTTAGTGAACTGAACTTCTTGCTTTTTTCATGGAATGCTATTTTTACTCGAAAGACCAACTCAAAATACAATTGTGCTCATGTACAAATATGTAACAATGATTCCCACTATAATGTATATTTGTAAAGTACCAATAAAATAAAAAAACTGCAAATAAAACTATAGTTTGAGTTGGGTATTTGGCACATATGTTCTCAGAAATAAATAAAATGTGTCTATCACCTCAAGAGAAACAAGTGACAGCTGGTCATGATGGTGCATATCTGTAATGGTGTCAACTCTGGAGGCTAAGCAGGATTACAAGTTTGAGACCAGCCTCAGCAACTGATCGAGACCCTGTCTCACAATAAAAAAAGGGCTTGGGATATAACTCAATGGTAAAGATTTTTGAGTTCAATCCTCAGTAGAGCAAAAAAGAAACAAAAAGTCAGAATTTATTGCCAAAGATCAATCTGGGACTTTAAAACAAAAATTAGGACTATGGAAAACTGTTTCTACCACCATGAGTTTGATAGCTTCCTAGTATAGATCTGCCTGATAAAACTGATGGTGGTATTAATGAACGTGATTTTTAAATATTGCATAATAAAATGTGTCAATATTTGGAAGCACTACACAAAAGAGAACCAATCTTTTCTGAATTACCTATGCACGTTGTTATATAAGTAAAGGTTCCTTCCAAAGAGCAAGGTGTACTGAGGGATTATAATGTAGTACAATATGAAAAGCTCATTCATTATAGTTTCATATTCCATATTGCAAATAAGAAACTGCTACTGATATTTAATGTAATATTAGGAAAAATTTCCACAATTAACTGAAAGGGCTGTTAAAAACTCCTTTCCTTTACAAGTACGTATCTGTGTGAGGCAAATTTCCTTCATATAATTCAACATAAGCATGTCACAAATATTGAATGCTGAAGTAGCTATAAGAATCCAGCAACATTCATTAAGCCAGACATTATAGAGATTTGCACACATTTAAAACAATGTTATTCTTTGCACTACATTTTTGGGAATATATAGATGCTTTCGTTAAAATGTTATTTGTAATGGATATATGTTATATGTTATATACATATAAATGTTATATGTAATAGATTTAATTTTGTGTTGGAAATAATTAATGAAAATTTTTAATGTTTCAGCTTTAATTTCTAATATGCAAAATATCCACAGACATAATCCACATAAATAAAAGGATGTAATTGTGTAGAGGGGTCCTGAGGCTAAAACATTTGAAATTACAGTCCTAGAATAATCCCTAAAAGTAATGCAAAGATGCATAGCTATTTAATAAACTAGTAGAAAAAACAGACAGTTAAAAATATTCAATTTATCCAAAAGAAGGTAGGAAAAAAGGAATAGAGGGGAAAAGATGAGATTAAAAAATAAAAAAAGAAATATACCCAAACAAAATTTTATTAATTTACAACATTACCAAGACAGGTCTGGATAGTATCTTCCTTTTCCTTCCCTTCTGTTCCCTCCTTCCTTCTTTCCTACCTCCCTCCCTTCCTTCCTTTTTTTGGTGTTAATTTAATAGATATAAAAAGTTACCTTATAGTTTTAATTTGTATTTCTTTTATTATTATTTACCCCTATGCTCACACATATTTCCATCTAGTTGAACTTTCTATCTATATCCATTGTCCACTTATTCAGATAGCAAAAGGTTTTGTTTTTTAACACTATAACAAATACTTTCTGTTAACCCTCACATATAGCAATGAAAAATCATTTGAATTTTATCTATCTCTGCTTTTGTATTAATCAAATAAGAGTAACAGTTCTCAAAACAGTGTTCAAAATGAGTAAGTACTCTGAAATTATAATTAACCTATTTCATCAAATCTATGATACCACTATTTTCTATACCAGTAAGAAAGAAAAAAAGCTATTTCTAAGTACAATTTTAAGATGCCATCAACTGCAAGAACTGCCACGATTTCAGAGATGTTAATTAGTGAAAAACATGAGTCTCAAAATGGATAAAATACAACTATTGTAGGCCTATCAGCTAATAACTGAATGAACTTCAGTTTAATCTTTTTTTCTTCTGTTGATGCTAATGTATATTTGTCTCCTGGCTACCTACTTCTCTCTGGCAGTAATGAATATTTCAGTTGGCTATTGCTATTACTAATCAGTTTCTTACTTAGGAATGAATGATTAACAAAAGACAGAAACACAGAAATAATGCCTTCCCATTTCTACATATAATGGAATGGGGGGGTCACAGCTGCTGGGAGAAAACAATGTCCACCTCACTCATTAAATATTTATTGAAACTTATATATCAGGCACTGAGCAGACAATTAGTGGCACAAAGAAGAAGATTTGGTAGAACTCAAAATTTTTGAGGAATTGCTAACTTTACTAAAGAATATACAATTTATCATCAGTTAGATAATAAAGTGGGAATAGGTTGAGTAAGGGGGGTGTTGTTTTCTCTTTCTTTAAAAAAAATAAAATTCAAATAATACCAATGCATATAAAATAGAATTTCATCTCTACCTTACTTCTTATTCTTATTCTTATCCATGAAATTAAGCACTGTTAGCAAGATAATGTAGACTTTCCAGAATTTTTTGAATGTATTTGAATATAAAGATATATAAATATTTGTAGCACAGAAACTCCTTAACAAAAATGAGGTTATACTAGAAATATTTCTTCTAAACTTGCTCTTTTTGTCTAATGACATATCATGGCCATCTCTTTATATCAGTATACAAAGATCTCTTATTTTTACTAAGTGTTATATTATATTCCAATGTATGAGTATAATTGAGACAGTTTAGGAGAGATAGTAAAATGTTTGGTAGTCAGGACCATGGGCCCCATTCAACCACAACTAGAAGGTGGCTGGCAGAGAACCATTAACAGGCATGCTCAGGGCCTTCAAATGCAAGTAAGTGACCATGAAGCTCACCTTTGGGAGCAACTCTTTTGTCCCTGAAGCAGGAAAACTAAGAAGCAGGGATGGATACAGATGGGAACTAGGAAAGAGTTGCTACTTGTTTTGCACAGATTTTAACTAATGATTTTGGTGCTTAGTTTCAATGTCTGTTTTACATAGAGTTTAGCCAATGATGTTGATGCGTTTCGAATCTTAATCAAGGTTCATACCCCAAACCAATATAATCCCTGGCCTAATGTACATCTGACGGTACCATGCTTCCAGGTACCCCTCTGCCTTGTGGAGTCTCTGCTCTCCTTCCTTAAATAAATCCTACTCCTTTTACTCTTCCCTTCTATGGCTGTCTGTGGATTTTATTCTTCGAATTCATGAGATAAGAACCCAGAGATTGGCACCAAATTCCTGGGATGTATTTCCACACCAAGAGCTGCAACGTATCACTCGACAGTAGCGTGGGAGGTACCCAGCTCTTAGCTGGGGAGCTAGATGCTAACACTATTTGGGCCGCAGAAACTTGCAGCCAACCCAAATTCCCAGTTTTAACTGGGAATAGCTACAAACATTAGAAACAAGTTATTTTGGCTGCTGTCTGCTGTAATCAGCAGCCATCCCAAATTCCATTTGCCAGTGGTGAAAAGGAGCCGAACTGTGGCCATGACAGGCTGTGTTTAGGGCAAGAAAGATTTCAGGCCTAGGGTTCTATTTCCTGGAGCTCAGATAGCCAATTCCAGGAAGGCCACTAGAACAAAGAGCTTACCACATAAGTCAAGATTAGGACTGGCCTTCGGCAAACAACCAATCCGGAGCTGACAAGCCAATGCCTAACATGTTAAGACCTGGGTACCCTAAACCAATGGAAACATGCCAAACCATGTATGCTGAAAGATCAACCAATCGTGTACTTTACTTTGTTCAAATTTCCCGCTGTACTGTGGGGCTCATAAAAATCCTGCTGAATCTAGACTTGGGGCTCTCAGCCAGTACCTGCTGCCTCAGAGAATGCTGTGAGCCCAAGCTCAAGCTTGCAATAAAGGCCCTGTTGCTTTTGTTTTGGAGACGGCTCCCTGTTGGTCTTTGGGGATTCATGATCTGGGCACAACAGTGGGAGCAGAGAATCCAGCCTCATCTCAAAAACCCCACATCATAATCATGTTTTAACAGCTTTTGAGGTATAACTGAAATATGGTAAACTGTACATATTTGAGTTGTACAACTTGATAAACTTCGGACATAGGTAGCCTCTTGTGAAGTCACTACAATCAAGATAATGAACATACTCACCACCTTCAAAAATTTCCTTGAGGGCTGGGGATGTAGCTGAGTGGAAGAGCACTTGCTTAGCACGTATGAAGCTCTGGATTCAATCCCCAATACTGCCCAACTGCCCCCACGCCACCTACTCCATAAAAAAGAAAAAAGATTCCTTGTGCCTTTTTGTGATTTCTCACTTCTCACCAGCGCTCCACCCCACCATCTGTCTCTAAAGATAAATGTGCATTTTCTAGAACAACACAAAAAAGTATAGTACGTATAATAGTCCCCCCTTACCTGTGAAGGATATAATCTAAGACCCTCACTGGATGCCTCAACTGGTGGGCAGTATATATATATATACTTATATATACTATGGTATTTTCCTATATATTCACACCTATGATAAAGTTGTTTTTTAAACAAGATTTTATTTTTCATTATAGTTTTACATATTGAAGGAGTTTGTTGTTACACTTCCACACATGCACACATCATATATCCTCCTCTTTGCTCTCCCTCCTCCCTGTTCAATGCATCCCCCAGACTCCTAGACTGTGAGGTTACACCCAGTTTGATTAGTAATTTGTGTTTGATGAGTCTACTGTCCAAACTTATTGTTCTTTCACTGTTTCCTATATTGTACTCTAGCTTCCATATATGAATGTAAACATTTGGTCCTTGAGCTTCTGGGTTTGGCTAATTTCACTCACCCTGATTTTCTCCATCTCCATCCATTTACCAGCAAAGGCCATGATTTTCTTTTTTTATTATATATATATATATATATATATATATATATATATATATATATATATATATATATGACTGAGTAGAATTCCATGGTATATACACACTACAGTTTCTTCTTTTTTTCCCTTTTTTATTAAAGAGAAAGGGATAGACAGAGAGAGCAAGAGAGAGAGAGAGCGAGAGAGAGAGAATAAGTTTTATTTAGTTTTTCATGTGGTTTTATTGCTCTGACACTTGTATATGTGGTGTTAGCGTTTGAACCTGCATTCTTGTGCATGCCAGGCAAGTGCAGTAACTGCTGAGCCACTGCTCTAGCCCAACACCAGTTTCTTGATCCATTCATTCAATGACAGGGATCTGGGTTGATTCTGTAATTTACCTTATTGTGAATTGTGCTGCTATAAACATTGATGTAGCTGTTTTGCTGTAGTACGCCAAATTTATATCTTCTGGAAAAATACCCAGGAGTGGGATAGCTCGGTCATATGCTGTTTCCATACTTAATTTTCCGAGGAGTCTCCATACTGCTTTCCAGAGTGGTTGTGCTAGTTTGTAGTCCCATCAACAGTGTATATGGGTTCCTTTTTTCCTCACATCATCGCCATCATTTCCTGCTTGTATTCTTGATCTCTCCCTTTCTGATTAGGGTCAGGTATGATCTTAATTGAAGTCTGAATTTGCATTTCCCTGATTTTGAAAGATGCTGAACATTTTTTCATATATTTATTGCCCTTTTGCATATCTTCTGTTGAGAAGTTTCTGTTTAGCTCTTTTTGCCCATTAATTGATTGGGTTATTTGTGATTTTGGTATTAAACTTTTTGAGTTCTTTGTATATTCTGGATATTTGACCCATGGCATAGCTGGCCATGATTTTTTAACATTTTGTAGGCTCTCTCTTCACATTCTTAATTGATCCCTTAGCTGTGCAGAAGCTTTTTATTTTAATGGCACCCCACTTATTGATTCTTGGTTTTAATTCTTGTGCTATTGGGGTCTTGTTAAGGAAGTTGATGCCAGCTTCTATACAATGGAGTGTTGACCCTACTTTTTGTTCTAACAGTTGTAAAGTATCTGGTTTAATCCTAGGTCTTTGATCTATTTTGATTTGAGTTCTGTGCAGGGTGAGAGATACAGATCCAATCTCACTTTTCTGCATATGGCTATCCAGTTTTCCCAACATCATTTGTTGAAAAGGCTATCTTTTCTCCAAGTTATATTTTGGCCACCTTGTCAAATATCAGATGGCTATAGAATTGTGGTTTTGTCTCTATCTCTTCTGTTCTATTCCATTAGTCTTCATGTTTATTTTGACACCAATACTATGCTGTTTTTGTAGCTACAGCTCTGTAGTATAGTTTCAGATTAGGTATTGTGATGCCTCCTGCTTTGCCTTTTTTGCTAAGTATTGCTTTGGCTCTTCTGGGTCTCTCGTTCTTCCAAATGAATCTAAAAATTGGCTTTTCTATCTGTGAAGAATATCATTGGTATCTTGCATTGAATCTGTATAGTGCTTTTGGCAGAATGGCCATTTTGACTATATCAATTCTGCCTATCCAAGAACATGGGCTGTCTTTCCATCTTCTCAGGTCTTCTTCTGTTTCTTTCTTCAAAGTTCTATAATTTTCCTAGTAGAGGTCTTTTGCTTCCCTGGTTAGATTAATTCCCAAGTATTTTATTTTATTTTTTTAGGTTATTGTGAATGGGATGATTTTCCTCATTTCTTCCTTGGTCAACTCACTGTTGGAGTAATGAAAAGCTATTGATTTATGGGTATTGATCTTGTATCCTGCTACTTGGCCAAATGCATTGATATACTCTAGCAGTTTTTTGGTGGAGTTTTTTGGACCTTCTAGGTTCAGGATCATAACATCAGCAAACAGAGATAGTCTGACATCTTCTTTACCTATTCATATCCCTTTGATTTCCTTCTCTTGCCTCATTGCTCTAGTTAGTGTTTCAAGAACTATAGGGAATAAGAGTGGTAAGAATGGACAACCTTATCTTGTTCCTGAGTTCAGTGGGTATGATTTCAATTTTCTTTTTTTTTCTCTCAGGGCTGAGGATTGAACATGGGGCCTTGTGTGTGCTAGGCAAGTGCTCTGCCATTGAGCTAAATCCCCAACCCCATGATTTCAATTTTTCTGCATTTAGTATAATGCTGGTTATGGGTTTGTCATAATGGCCTTTATAATGTTAAGGTAAGATCCTTTTATCCCTAGCTTCTCCACTGTTTTTGTTTATTTACTTATGTATTTTTAAAGAGAGAGAGGGACAGTGAGAAAAAGAAAGAAAGAATCAATTTTTATTTAGTTTTTCATTTGACTTTCCTTGCTCTGACACTTTGTTATATATGTGGTGGTGGGGTTCGAACCCACATCCTTGTACATGCCAGGGAAGTGCCATAGCCCCTTCTCCAGTGTTCTAAACATGAATGGGTATTGGATTTTGTTGAAGGTCTTTTCTGTTTTATATTGATATAAACATGTGGTTTTTGTCCTTGCTTCTGTTTAAGTGATGGATCACATTTATTGATTTGTGTATGCTGAATCATCCCTGCATCGCTGGAATGAAACCACTTGGTCATGGTGTATTATCTTTATCTTTTTGATGTGTTTTTGAATGTGTTTGGCTAATATTTTATTAAGGATTTTGCATCTATGTTCATCAGGGATATTGGTCTGTATTTTTCTTACCTTGATGTGTCTTTGTTGGGCTTCCATATCATGTGTGGGTTTTTTGTTTGTTTGTTTGTTTTTTTGAGAGAGAGAGTCAAATTTTTAAAATTTATTTTTTCATCTGTTCTCTGCCTTTCAGACACTTAGTGGTTTTTTTGTTTGTTTGTAAGAGAGATGGGGACAGTTAGAGAGAGAGAAAAAAAGAGAAACAATTTTATTGAGTTTTTCATGTGGCCTTCGTTGCTCCAACACTTTGTTCTGTATGTGGCACTGGGGATCAAACTCAGGTCCAAGTGCATGCCAGGCAAATGCATAACCACTGAGACACTGCTCCAGCCCTTCCAACACTTAATTGTGTATGTGGTGATGCTGGGATTCGAACTTGGGTCCTCACACATGCCAGGTAAGTACTCTACCATGAGCCACCTCTCCAGCCCCCATGATAAAGTTTAATAATTGATAAATTAGGCACAATAAGAGATTAACAACATGAATAATAAAACAGAACAACTATAACAATATACTGTATTTAAAACTTATGAACTGTTAATTTCTGAAATTTTCCATATCATATTTTTGGACCAGGGCTGGTAATGTAGCTCAGTGGTAGAGGCTATCCTGCATGCAGGAAAAATACATACATACATATTTGGATCACAGCTGATTTTGGATAACTGAAAATGTGAATAAGGGGAGACTACTGTGTTCTTTATTCCTAGCTTTTTTCACTCAGCATAATAATTTGAAATTCATTCATGTTTTTGAGTCTATCAATAGTAGGTATAAGATTAACTTTTTAAGAAACTGCCAAGCTGCACTAAAGTATGTATCTATCTCAGTGGCAGAGTGCAAGGCCCTGATTTCAACACCTAAACATACACACACACACACACACACACACACACACACACAAAGAAAAGAAAAGAAACTACCAAGCTGTATTCCAAAGTGGTTATATTATTTTATATGAAATATAATGTATGTATAATGTATGAAAGTTTCATTTTCTCCACATTCTTGCTAACACTGTTATACTCAGTATTCTGATTTTTAGCTATTTTAATTAGTGTGAAGTGGTAGTTTATTGTGACTTTAATTTGCATTTCTCTAATGACTAATGATGTTGAGCATTTTTCATGTACTTATTTACTACCATCTGTGTACCTTCTTTGGTGAAATGTCTGTTAAAATCTTTTGTTTTCATTTTTATTGCATTTTCTTATTATTGAACCTTTTCTTTTTTGTCTGCACTGAGGACTGAACCCCACATGCTAGGCAATTGCTGTGCCACTGAGCTACATCCTAATCCCTTATTATTGACTTTTTTTTTTTTTTAAAGAGAGAGGGACAGTGAGAGAGAGAGAGAAAGAGAAAATCAACTTTATTTAGTTTTTCATGTGGCTTTTGTCACTCCAACACTTCATTGTGTATGCAGTGCTGGGGTTTGAACTCACGTACTCACACATGCCAGGCAAGCGCTGTAACTGCTGAGCCACCGCTCCAGCCCCTATTATTGACTTTTTAGAGCTTTTAAAAATACATTCTGACTGAATCTTTTATTAGCAATCAAAAGGAAAAAAACTTATTGATACATGTCATAACATGAATAAATCTCAAAATAAGTATTTTAAGTGAAAGTGGCCAGACAAAAAGAGAATACATATGATTCTGTTTATATAGAATATTGGAAAAATGCAAACTAATCCATAAGGCATTATATGTTCTCCCTCCTTCTTTCTTTTGTCTTATTTTGCAGATAAATTTTCCTTGATACTCTACTTTCTCCAGAGAACTTTTTATCTGTCCCTGTAAGCTCCATTTCAAAGGCTGGGCATTATGTATGTTATCCATGTTCTGTAGCCCAAGCAGGGGGAGGAGGGCTGCTGATAGACTTCACTAGTAATAGGCAGCCTTTATAAGAGTCTGAGTCTACTTTTTGCTTTGTTTTGCCAAATGATTTGTTATCGGAATATTTTTCTTTGCAGTTCTTAAGTACCTGGGCATTCTACTGCACCACTGTTGATGTCCTTTATGAAGTCAAGAGGTGGCAGCTTTCAACCATGCAGCCCAAGACTGGCCAGTTGTTGGAGTCTGACCTTCATTCTATTTCATCAGCTGCCCTAGAGTGACCTTGTGACAATTATTGGGGTCTGACCTTCACCTCCATTTCATCAGCCACCCTAGTGTGGTCTTATGACTATTTGCATAAGCTCCTTCTGAAAGGGCTGCTAGGCCGTGCTTTGTTAAAGATTGGGGTGGGTTAAAATGTCTTAACGACAGGTTACTCCCTAGTTTTTGTCTGTACCCTAGTTTTTTTGTCTGTACTGAAATCTACATAACATCTGGCAACTCCCTTAGAAGGATTATTGATTCCTTGGCTGTCTCCCCTCCTCCTCTATAAAAACCCGTGTGCCTTAGTAATAAATGGATTCTGAGCTGCCATCAGCTGCGTGTGGTTGCCTCGTTTCCCCGGCTGGGAGGGAAGG